>VXAU01000754.1:0-46016 GCA_013399695.1 Formicarius rufipectus
GGTCTAGCAAACTTGGATGGTGACAGATTGATTCTCAGGATGTAGGTTTGGTTAGACTATCTTTCTCTTAGATGGATGGCTTTACAGGGCTCAGTGAGCTCCATCTGCCCGGGTTTGGAGTTAGAGTTGTCCTTCTCCTAGGATGGTTGCCGGGCGGCTGATGAGCCCATCCTGCCCGAGGACACACTTTGTCTGACCCTTCAGTTGAGACCTGACCAGCATGGGAGACCCTACCAGAGGTATAAACCATGGCCAGTATAGCTCACAACCTCATAAGGGCACACAAGCTGCTCCCCCATGACAAGGGGGTGTCCATGGAGAAGACACATGTATAATGCAAAGGGATTTTGCCAGTATACTATACAAAGCAAGAGTACTATAGGTTATTCACTTTTAAGACAATACTAGGGGACAGGAATAATTATTTTTTGTACACTAGAAGACTGAAAAAAATTGTCATTGTCCCCCAGTGACTCAGACTGAAGTCAGCTGCTGCTCTCATGTATTTCAATAGAGTTCTTGATGCATATGTATGAATCTTTGCAGCTTCCTGCAACCTTCAGTAATTATTTCATCAAGGCATCAGCTTCAGTGTCAGGTGTAATTGGACTCATGTACACCATACCTATAGCCGCTGGTGTGTTGTGTGTCCTCAGGTTGCCTCTTTCTCCTGCCTGAGCAGCTTTCATATGTAGCTGACTGCTAAAAATGCATCTATAAAAGGTACCTTTTCCTTCTAGACATTCCAGAGAGCAATCAAAAGTTTATGTCCCTAAGTTCAAAGCATATTGGTACAATCATGGCAAAACTGATTTCAACCTTAAATTCAATGCCTAAAACAAGTTAGAGAAATGAAGTGCCAAAAGTACAACCCCTACCCCATGAAGGAAAAAAAAAACCAAACCAAAACAAACCAAAAAACCGAACAGAATCACCTCTGAAAGACATGCTTTATTTTAAACTTAGTCTCAGACTTAGAGTTGATGCTTAAAGTACATCAAAGCAACCACTAAAAATACTTCTTTCCACTGACCGTAGCAGAAAGTGAGAGTGAGCAACTCCACTAAAGCTGCTGATGTTTAGCATTAGGTGGGCAGAAGCTTTCACTCCTGATGGGATACTGAAAAACGGAGAATTGAGCAGGAGAGAAGGTCCCTATTGATCACTGCCTTGCAAAGAAAGCAGCAGTTACCCAACAACTGGTTATAGAAGAAAAACTTAAAGTATAAAATCCTGTCTTGAAAGCTGCACCATAGACAGGTTGGATATCCTTTTACACCCAGATCACTGCAAGACTCATTTATCAACATCACTGAAATAGATTCCATGAGTAGCATCCAACCACCAAATGACGGGAACAAGCTCTGTCCCATGTCCCAGGTGGTATTCAAGCATTACTTTTATGCCAAAAAAAAGCTGTAGCAGTGACAATGATAAATAATTAATGATCTGTCTCCTTTACGTTGCTCTGGCTGGATGTCCTACAGTCATGTATTAGAGTGATGCTTTCTCACATTTATTCAAGTTTCTATTGCTGAGACATTCTAGAAAATAGAAAATAATTATTCTTCATCAGGATGTAGTTGCATTTATAGAAACAATTTTTGTATTTACATGTGTTATCTACTTAAACACTCATGCAAGCATGGATGTTAAGAGCTTTTGTGGTATTTATAGTTAAAGGAAATAAGGAACTTGAAATAAAAATTATGTATTTGTATGATAATCATTTAATTCTGATAGAAGTTCCTTTTGACATTGCATTTATTTAATTAATCTATTTATACATTTATTAATTTCAAACCTAAATTTAGCTATTCTTTCACTAGTAGGATGAGTACATTTTGTATCATCCTATGTACTGGTGATTGTATATTGTTCTTCTCATGAAACATTTAAAAACATGTTCTCCTTCCTGAAAGACCCACAGAGACCTTTCTGACCAAAATGTGTAGATTTGATTTTCAACCTGCCATAGGAGATTAAAACAAATGATAATGAATACTATGGAGAACCCCTAATTATTCTGATTAGACAGTTGGCATCCTGATGACTCAGTTAAATGGGACTTTTGCATTATATTAGCAAAAATATTAAGCATGCATGTCAGGATTTAGTCCTATGAAGATGGCATGCTATTTTCTCTATTTTCCCATAATGAATACATTACACATTTAATTTTTTTTTGTCTAGTTTCATAAGAAATAAAATCAATAAGATTGTGTTATCCCACTGTTCTCCTCTCCCTCTCTATTTCTTTTTTAGTCAGTTTAGGTAGATGCCTCAAAGATTATGTTGTCTTAAAACTTTGAAATAATCAGAGCAGGAGTAGAGGACACTGACTTTATTGATCCTTACTCTCAGAGAAAGGAACAGAGGACTTGAGCATGACTTAGTTCCAGTTATCAGCATCCACACAGTCATCCAGTGTGTCTGTGTTGCCTCTTGCCCAGCCAGCGAGTCCCAAGAGGTAGATGAGGAAGGGATGTGTGGAAAGGTGGAGGTACTGTGCTCTGGAAGCATGAGGAACATAGCAGTACTGGAAGCATTATGGGGCAATGATGGGACACCGGACAGCCTCTGTGTGATACGGTGGGAATGGTTGTAGGTACATGGAGAAGCTCTTGTTCTTGAGGCGAGTAGGTGTGGTGTGCCCCTTGCAAGGTAAACCCACGCGAAACAAGATTTCTTCAGCTCCACTGTTCATGTACCAACTAGTTTTATTTTATACTCGACTTCTGCTGTTACTTTGTCCACTTTTCCTGCTCTGGCATAGGTCACAGAGAGCTAACTATCTACCCAGTGTGAAATCTTTTCTGCAAAAGACAAGCTTTTGTTGTTTTCCAGAACTGCCTTCATCCTTTCAAATATTCTCTGTGTATCCTAGGTTATTTTTATAATTTCTTTCTCATGATCATCATTTTCTAATGTGAAAAGCTATTGAAGGTAAATGTGTGCTGCAGCTTTTTTATTACTTTCCATTTACCAAGAGGATTTTTTCTTGCGTGTAAATGCTTTATGTCGCCTCTAGTTTTCTTTATGTTTATTTTAACTTGCCATTTCTTGCCTGCTGCATAAAAATAATTTATTATCCTCTTCTCTGTAGCTGCTAGGTACTCAAGAAGTGCAATGTCATGTGCAAACTGCATAGGTACTTCTCATTTATTCTCTGTAATTTTACTACAGTACATTTCTGAACATTTCTACCAAACATGCATAGAAAAAGGGGGTGGATAGAGTTGCACTAGCAAATTTTGTTCTTTTCTTTCTCTTGCTCTGAAAAATAGTTACCTCATGCTATATGATAATTGTTACTATGAGGTGATAAGTGTTACTTTAACCACAGATTGATGAGTTTCATGTGGCAATTACTTGGTGGAATTTCATTGCCTATTGTATACAAGTCAGATTAGATGATTCTTCTGGCATTAAAATTCATGAACCTCTAAATTTCTGTTTCTTACTTGTTCTCGTAATGCTTCCTAACATTTCCAATGAGTAACAGCCTTCTCATCTATCAAATACTTGAAGCTGAGGTAAATTATCCTGCATGACCTTCAATAGTTTCCTGCCATTTCAGGTCCAGTTTTCCAGGTGTTGCATCCCTAAAACTCCAAGTAAGTTATGAATTATGAATGCCCCGGGATATCGGGATGAGTATTTGATAGAGTGCTTTAGTGTGAAAAATCAGGTTGCTAATCCTAGCCATAGGTTTCTTGCCATATCAAATCCTTTTTAATTAACTATCTTACAAGAGTTGTTGTTGTTGTTGGCTGGACTTCGCGAACGAGTAAGATATTTATAACTCACTTGTTTTTGTTTTGTTTGTTTGTTTGTTTGTTTTTTGAGTATGTGTGTGGATACATTATGCTGATAGAAACTTATATTGATGTGTTTAGGCATTTATTGTGCTTGTTTTTAACACACCCCATTTCTCTAGCCCCAGTTGTAAACATTCTCCTGCCACCAAGAATTTCTCTGATCATGTATTTGGACCCAAGCCTCAGTTCTGATGCAGCACAGCTGCATAACCTTCACCCAGGCAGCTCAGAAAAATATATGAGACAAGAAAGGCAAAATTACAGGCAAAAGTAGGATTGTTGAGATAAGATCAGAAGTAGCTGGAGGATTCAAGAGGAAAAACATCACTGTAGAAAGGCATGAAAAAGTAAAGGAAAAAATTTAGGAGACTGATCATGCTAGTCAGGGCTGCTAATTGCAAGCATCAGCTCACCAGATAAAATGGTCAATGCCATCAGGAGCAGCAGTCATGGGTAACTCAGTGACACTGGGGACTTCTCCTGTGGCACTGCAGAGGCGTGGCTCGTGCCTGCAGGGCCAGGCAAAGCACCTTGAGTACTTCCTTAGGGATGGGGAGCACCTCTGTGCTTATCCTTACAGCTGGTTAAATACTGCCTACCTGCTTCTCTCTGCCTGCCATTGAAAAATTGCTCTATGCTTTGAAGTTGTTTTTTTCATCTTGTTTGCATAATCCCTCCTTCCAGGGTAAGGATGCTGGAATAAATGAACTCAAGAGAGGATCAGTAAAAAGTTCCTTAAATACCAAGTTCAAAATTTGCAAGTATTCTGCAAAAATTACGTTCCTTTTAATGTTCATTAGCATTTTTAAGTCTTCATTCTATTTTTTCCTTTTGTCATGATCTTAATAAATACTTCCAATCCTGCTTTCTTCTGCTTCTACAGTGTATGTTGTATCACTCACTAATTTGAAACTGTTTATAATTATTTGTCTTTTTCTCTTCAGTAATTCCCACAATGTCCTATAGTGAGAGCTCTAAGTTAGAAGCATGTTTGACAGAGATTTGGAACATCCTGATGCAGCCTTACCTGAAATCTTCATAAAAACATTTGCATTGTCACTGGAAAAAGTATTTGGACTACAAGGCTTGATCCTGAAAGACGACAGGATGACAAAATCTATGACATGCACAAGTCCAACTTGAAGTTGTCCTAATTAGCTGAAGATTCCTCAGAAGGGAGGAAGGAGAGTATCTGTCAGGAAATGAAAACTGTTAGAAATCAGATGTGCACCCTTTGCAGTCTGCCCAACAATTGTAGGTACTTCTAAAGACCCTTTAATTGAGGGAAAGAGGAAATTAAAGCTTCTAAACCACCAAGAAAACCTATGTGAGAGTGCTGATAAGAGGGAGTTTTTGGTTCATTCTGAGTAGCATTCAGGCTCACAACACTCAGAGGAACCAAACTACAGCTGCCATTAGGTGTAACAATCTGTAACTGGTCACTTGG
The DNA here is from genome assembly GCA_013399695.1 of Formicarius rufipectus. Taxonomy (NCBI): domain Eukaryota; kingdom Metazoa; phylum Chordata; class Aves; order Passeriformes; family Formicariidae; genus Formicarius; species Formicarius rufipectus. Next base: position 5,269 of record VXAU01000754.1, read on the forward strand.
CAGGAGAGCAACGTCAGCATCAGAACTGGCTTAACTAAAGGAATTTTCTAATGATTGATCTGTATAGGTATTTTGAAGGGTGGAAACACACTGAGGGAAACAAAGAAACATAGAAGGCAGATCACAAAATAGGCCTGTAAGTCAGAAAACACTTTTCTTCCAAATTTCTGGAAGAAGAGATTGAAAAACACCTTCATACATATTAGGATAAATCAGTTTTGTTAAATGAAAATCATAGTGTCTTATGGATGAGAGCTGTAGCATTGATTTGCAAAGACAGACCTTCACGACCATCAGCAGAAAGACAAGGAAGACAAACAGAGTCAAGCTTTTCTCATAATACCAGGAAGAAAATTGCCCAATAGAAATAAGACATATTTGTCTGGGCACATGTGTTATTAGTTTTTGATTAAATATAATTGTTGAATCAGTAGCTCTATTGTTTGTTAATGAAAGATAATTCTTAGCAAACATTTTTGTTTTTATATATGTGGATTATTGCAGCAGTTTTGCTCTTGCTGAGTATTAAGAAGTCATGAAAGGATTTAAAACCTTCCTATTTTTGAAGTATTTGGTTCTCTGTATTTGCTTTAGTGTTCACGTTTTTTAAAGTTCTTCCTGTAAGCCAAGTGCTAAGAACTCCCCTCTCTCAAACTCTTATTTGGTTGCTTCAGTCAAAGAGTTTAGGAACTTCAGGAAACCCACAAAATATCAGTGAGCCAAATAAAAATGGCACAACTGACAACAGTGATTATCTCCTTAAACCACATACGATGAAAGATCTCACTGTACATTTGAAGAGCAAAATACCCTGAAGGAATTAGGGTTTAAATAAGTGAAACAAGCAAAATGTTGAAGAAAGGAAGATATTTTCATAGTGTCTCATCTGTGAATTCCTGACAGACTCCTCTAGGGAGACTTTATCAAATAAAACCCAGAAATCAGTTGTTTTGCAGTTTGGAGGAAGAGAGCTTGCAGCAGATATCAGTTGAGACATAAACCAAATACCTCTCACTCTGATAAACTTTGCTTTCTGGGTGAAACTAAATCTCATTCAGAATGTAGTAAGTGAGGAATACATTTGCCATCCACTCCAGAGTAAGAATGGATTTTTTTTACTTGTTGATAAAAATGGAGCAGATAAATCAGTGTTGCTGAAAACTAAAAAGAAAAGGCATAGGTAGATAATTAGATTTGTATACATATAGAAACTAATTTGCAGAAGAAATAAAAGTCTGTTACTTTAGAACCCAACCATTTAAACATACTTTTTTCATCAATTTTCTACAGAATTACAGAACGTTTTTTTGACAGTTACAAAATCAAAATAAGCCTTTAGGAAAAGCTTCTAAATGTTTTGTTTGGTTGGGGCTTTTATTCAGAATTTTTTTTTCATATACAATGTTGCTGCTTACTACTACAAATTTGCATTCACCATCATCTGTATAACACATCATAATGAATCCCACTCCCTTCCTATGCTTATGAAGGGAGGACATTTTCTTGCACTATAATAAGTCAGTAAATGACATTGTATAACATTCTTATTCATTGCCTTTTTTCTATCTGTACTTTAAAAGCAGGTTTAAAAAAATAACAATAATAGATTTAATGTATACCCCAAAGATGAGCAGTGAAAGTTTTCTTTGTGAATATACTCTGATAACTTTTAGTTACTACTGACTTTATGATTTCTACCACTATCTCTTCTAAGAATTTTTGTTTGTTTGATCTGGATTTCACCTCTCCCTTAAAAGTATTGTTAGAACATTCCTCATGGGTCAAATCCCATTGTCAGAGGTAAATGGTGAGATATTCAACTGACTAAAATTAGTGGAATTTGAAAGCATTGTTCATTGGTCTTTACCAGAGCCCATTTTTAGATTTCACTTGTTGTCCACATTGTTGCTTTGAGGCTCCCATAACAATCTCCTGCAGGAGTTAAAACTATATTTTCCCATCTATTCTTCATTCTGCTAAAATATTAGTGGTCTTTCAGTCGTAAACAAAGAGTGATTTATCATTGTGGCTAAAAGAACTAGAATTAGCCCATTGTAAATTCAAGGTAATCTGTTTCCCCATTACTAACTTTAGTTCAACAGCTAATGGAGACAGAAGCCAGTACATAAGAGTATCACTGTAAGGTGACATTTTAATGAGAACATAATTTTGGGGAGCTCAAAAAGGATAGCAGACACAACTCCCCCTAAGACACTGAAGACAGGCCTGACTTTCTTTCATCCAAGGTAAATAACTGCCAGAATGGTTTTACTTGGATGTGTCAGACTAGCTGTACTTGATATGCATAAAAAGCAGGGAATCTCAATTCATTAAACAGTAAGAATGGTATGCTGCCATTCAGGCCAGGCATGGCATGGCTGATACACAGCATTTCAAGTCTTGAGAAAAGCACTCTTTACTTGAGGCTGGACATCAAGTATGATGTTTCTTATGACCAATTTACTACAAATAGCTCATTAAGAACATATTGGAACTACACCCTTGAGTGAAAAAAAAACACCTGATCTTTTTATGCGTACATCCAGATTCAAGTGCTCATTGATATGTCTTTCCTACTTATAAGTGTGCTATGTGCATAAACTTATGTCCTTAATTCACTTGTTATATCTTATTTCTTCTCCACGGACACCCGCTTGTCGTGGGGGACAAACTTGTGTGCCCTTATGAGGTTGTGAGCTATGCTTGCTGTGGTTTATGCCTCTGGCAGGGTCTCTCATGCTGGTCAGGTCTCAACTGAAGGGTCAAACAAAGTGTGTCCTCGGGCAGGATGGGTTAGTCAGCCATCCTAGGAGAAGGACAACTCTAACTCCAAACTCGGGCAGATGGAGCTCACTGAGCCCTGTAAGGCCATCCATCTAAGAGAAGGATACTCTAACCAAACCTGCATCCTGAAGACCTCGCTGTCACCGTCCAAGCTTGCTAGGCCCTGGCAGATGAACCTCAGGAGTAAAGGGTGGGGCCAGTTCTGCGCACGCTGCGCCTCACCTAAAAAATCCACTGCGCAGGCTTGAGGGATCAGCCATCAGTCCGCTTGCAGTAAGCGTGGATAAAACCCTCCCAAATCTTTGTTCACGAAGTCTAGCCATGATGATGATGATATCTTATTTATTCTGCAGCTGGATTTCCTTTCAGTTTGTGACATAAGATAGCACAAAAATTAAATTTTTGTATTTCTTTGTTTCTAGCCATTGATTTGGTAGTGTCCTTCTTCATATTGAGCGCTTGTGAAAGTATTTTACAGTTAATACTATTTCTTTTTACATATACCTTTTGCTATCCAAACCTGCCACATTTCTGTAATTAATTCCTAGTATAAAAGCACACGCACATGTCTGAGTGAATAGTAAAACAGACAAGAGGGCTGAAAGAGGGAAGCTTTTGTTCCTCCAGAGCAGAGTAAAACAGATTATGGGTCAGTACTCATGGAGAAGGTCCCTGGTCTGCCAGAGGAATATTGCTGTGAACCTGGGGGGGGAGAGTGCTGTCTGCTGTCCAGTTTCTCCAGCTAGGGGTGGGCTTGGTCAGCAATGCCCTGCTGGAGCTGGAAAGCATCACCATGTCCATTCTAAACAAAGGGTAGTAATTTCCATATTCAAGGACTAAAAAGTAAATTTCAAATATATGTCAAAACCTTAACCATCCTATATTTATATGTGTGAGGCTTACTGGGTAGTGAAATCTGGAATCCTACGCAGATTGGCACAGGAATGCTACTCTACCATCCTCAATATAGTGAGATCTGTGCTGTTACATGGTAATCCTGATTAATCCAGGGTTCCAGCTGCTTCTCACCAACAGAGAAGCAGAAAACAGATGTCGTAGGGCCAAGGACCTCACTTCATGACTACAGGCTGGAATATCTACCAGAGGTGTGAGACAGTGAGCAATCCAGCTCTGTGTGACACTTGGACTGTGTGGAGGTTTTCACCTGGTGTCCACTCAAACCTCCAGGTCCCCCCTCACTTTCCCAGAGGGAAAGGAAAAGGTGAGAAAAAAAAATAAATCCTAGCAGAGAGATAATGGCAAAACAAACTCAGAGTAATTAAATACTTAAATTTATTACTAACAAGATAGGAACTAAAACTAAAAGTACTAAAACTAAAAAGTAAGAAATAAAGCAGTCCCAAGAACATCCCTCTCCTCCCACTCCTCCCTCCCTCCAGCAGTTTGAGAGAGCAGGGAATGGGAGTTTTGCAGGTGGTTGTTGTTACTGCCATTGCTCTTGTCCTGGGGGTCACTCCATGGGGTGCAGTCGGGTCCCTGCACCCCGATGGTCTCTGTGGGTGGCAGGGGGACAGCTGCTCCACCATGGTCTTCACCATGGTCTGCAGGGGGGCTGCAGCTCTTAGTCCTTCCCCTGCTCCCATGGGGTCCCTCCCATGGGAGACAGTCCTCAATAGACCTCTCCAACATGAGTCCACCTCCTGGGTAACACTTCTTCTGGGGGGGAAAAACCTGCTCCAGGTGGATCTCCTTCTCCAGGAGTCATGGCTGCAAGTCTCTTCCAGGATCTCGCTCCATCCTGGGCCTCCCACAGGGCAACAGCTCCTTTGGGCATCACCTGCTCCTCCAGGGGCTGCAGGGGGGTCTCTGCACCCCAAAAGATCTCCACGGGCTTCAGGAAGAGGTGAGAGGGAATAGCTTTCAGTCCTTCCTCCGCCGCTCCAGTGTGGGGTCCCTCCTTTATCTCCTCCTGCTCGGACCTTGGTCTCTGTGTTGTTATCTCGTGGCTGGAATTTCAACTGCGCAACACTCCTAATTCTTAAATATGTTCTCACAGAGGTATAACTGTGATTCTTAATTGGCTCAACTCTGTTCACCAGGAGGAAATCCCTCCTGGCCCTGGCTGTCATTGGCTCCACAGGACAGGAGAAGCTTCCAGCAGCTTCTAACAGAAACCATCCTGTAAGCCCCGCCTTCTACTAAAATTCAGCTACAGAAACACATGACATACTGTGAATACAAAATGGTTGCTTGTACTGTCAGCTGCCCAGGCTCAGTGATCTGGGAGTTCCCTTTCAGCTCTATCCAAACATGCTTCTTACTGCTGTACTTTTGAACTAGGGGATACTTTTCTTTTGTTTCAAGGAGCTAAAGGCCCGGATACACTCTAAGACCTCTGTACTTTGCTGACACACGGCATCGCTCTATGAAATGATATATCCTTCCTCATGCCCAACTCTGACATAGCCAGCCTTGGTGCAGGCACGAGGTTGAAGCTGCAAGCATAAGCCTCAAAGTGCCTCATTATTCTTCAGTGGTAGTGGGTTTAAGACCAGCTCAGGGACCCTGCATGTAATGGGGATGTTTCCACTGAGTTTAGTGAAAAACATGTCCGTTTGAAGGATGTTTTCAATAGTTGTAGTGTTTGAACAGGTGTAATTAGGCCTGGATCTCTGTGACAAATTGGACCTAAATAAGCAAGAACATTTAAAAATGCCTGAATGAAAACTAGGACAAACAAAATTAGTAACCTTCAGCAATGAAAATTAAACTGGGGAAGACTTGTTGACTCAAATGTATCGTATTTTAAACAACAGTGTTAATCTTAAGGTTTACAACTATAAGAAAGAAGAACAAGTGCAAATGTTTTTGTGAACATGCTATTCAAATGCGAGTAATTGATGAAATGAGAACATTCTGTCCCTCAGTGGAACTGCATGAGCATTATAATATTTGCTCAAATTTAGGTAACTGTCCTGGTTTTTAGTAGCTAGGGTCAGTTTGTCACTGTGTGGGTGTGTATTCTAAAGCCTCTATGCCATTTTTCCCATGAACTGCTCACAATGGCACATTAAAAGCTATTGTCTAAGGGACAGCACACCCCTCAGGCTGCAGACTGGGTGTTTTGGAACTTCTATGAGATAAGGAAATTCTTCTGCCTCCACACCCACCTGAGGGGTCATGTCTGCTAATGGCCCATCAGGGGTATCAAAAATAGGCCATTGTTTATCTCACAGAGTAAATCACCCATTGTTTAAGTCTGCGCCCTGGGGGAGGGACTGGGCGGAGCCTAAGTGAATATAAGCAGAGGATTTTTGGCCCTGGGAGCTCTCTTCAGATCCAGAAGAGGACCAGAAGACTGCGACTGCCACCAGACTGCAACCATCACTTTCACCAGCAGAGGAGTTGCACTGCTCTTCGGAGGGACATGCCAAAGTTTTTTTTTCTTCCCATCCACCAACCCCCCAGGGGGCAACCCAGTACCGGCTACTCATCTCATCACCTGCGGTCTGTAAAATACCTCTGTGCCCGCCAGGGACAGGGACTGGGGGGAGAAGGGTTCTTTTTGCTCAGGGGTTTCTTTTTTTTATTTGTTTAGTTCTGGTTGTTTTTGTTTATCTTGAATACATATTTAGATAGATAGATATATTATAGCAAGGAACTGTTATCCTTCAATTTATCACATTTTAATTAAAATTTGTTTTGAAATTAAAGGAGATTTGTCTCTCTGTTTTAGCTATAATTTTTTTCTAAGTTCTCTAAACTTAGACAGTAACGTAAGAAACTGAATGCAGCTCACATTGCAGTCAGTGAAAAGCATTATTTTCAAAATCAAAAATGCAATTATGAATGAAGAAAAGAATAAAATTACACAGTGCCATTTTATTGAACTATCAAAATAGAATCAATGAAGCAAAGTCAGAATTTAAAATACATCTGGATAGCTGTTATTTAGGTTGGCTGATCTTTGCTAAGAGTGCCTGACTCAAATGGAATTCCAGAAATGCTCTTGAAAATGCTGAGCATAAGAGAAGTTGTGCTGCTCTACAGCTCTTGGGGCAAGAGGAACAATTTCTATTTGAATTTTAATTAATAATGGGCCAGTGTAACTGGAAAAATCTGTGTGTAGTTTTGAAATTCTTGTTACTTTTTGGAGATGTTTGGACTCAACCATAAGATCCTTTGGGATAAATTTCACACTCTGTAAGAAGTTACAGAATAAAATAAATTGTGACTGTGATAGCCAGTCTTTGACCATAGATAAACTAAAATAAAATCAAATCAAATCAGGCAAGCCAAACTGACAAGAGACCCCCCCTCCCTCAAGAAGCTTTATCAAGGAGGCTACTGTCACTGTAATAAAAGGGTTTAAAATTACAACTAACATTTGGAATAAATGAGAGGAATTTTGTTGTTGTTGTTGTTTTGTTGGGTTTTTTTTGAGGTTGTGGAGATTTCTCTTCTCAGCTATTGTTAAAGAAAGTGGTTGCAAGCATAAAACTTGCAACAGCCTGAATGTTTGTTTTGTGGAATAAAGATCAGGCTCCAACAGAAGATTGTAGGTGCACTAAGAAGTGTTTAACAACATGTTTTCCCCAGGATGCAAGACTTCCAAGTGGTCCACAGACTAAATGCATTAAAAAAAAAGTCTCCAAATGCACATATACTTATGTAGATTGATGGAAATGTGGAAAAAAATAGAACAAATATAAATATATAAAAATAGAATTAATAAATGGCTATTCAAATTCTAGGTTACATTCTAACTGGCTGTTAATGAAAAAGAGTGAATTGATGTTTTGCAACGACATGGTGATTTTCGGCTTAAAAAATTTGAGGAATAGTGCCTAAAGCAGCACTTTTCCTTGGTGGGTCTCACCAGTCAGTTTTCAAGAAAATAGTTATGAAGCTTGTAATATCTTTTGACTTTTCTCTTTCCTGAGCTACATAATTCAGCAGCTACCTAGTTCTTCATGGATTGCAGTGAAGCCCTGGCTATAATAGAACTGAGGAACTTTGTGACCAAAGAACATCTAGGAATGATCATAAAAATGAGGCAAAGAACAGCAACTAGCTCTGTTACTCTTTTCACTTTGATCTGCATGTGTCCTACACTAACATGGCTTGTGATAATCTTGAATATTTCATATAACATCTGTGTTGGGATACCCATGCAGACTAGATGTTGCTCTGAGGTGCAGGAAAGGTGTAGTCTTGCACTGCTACTGCTCAACTCGTGAGATGCAGGGAGTCAGGGCCCAGTGACCTTCCTCGATAGAGGGTATGCTCTGTGTCTCGATGACAGTCATTGCAACAAGGGTCATGATTTTCAAAGTTGAAAATTCAATGCTAAAAAAAGAAATGCTGCAAGGAAGGATTCTTTACCTTCAGCATTGTCCTGTCTCCAGCTACTAGTACTGTATTTTCACTCGATCTCTACATGCTTCAGTCATCTGTCTGATGTTGGGAGGAGCAGTCTTAAGACAAGTTCCTTTATCTCTTACTCAGAAAGGCTCATGTGCTGATAAAAACACTTTGCCCTATTGTCATTATCTAAAGGGAAAGTTAACTGAGCTCAAAGTCCATTTGTTCCTATTAAAAAACCCCAAAACAAAATAAAAAAAAAAAGAGGAAAAAAAAANAAAAAAAAGAGGAAAAGAAGACTATAAAAGGAAAGATGTTGCTGCTACTTATGTAATAGCTGCCATCTTAGGCTAAAGCAACTTGGCAAAATTTTCCCAAACAAAATATAATGTCATTTCATATCAGTACTTACATCTCCTTGTGCCTTGAGGGGATGATATAAAAAAACTTTGACTACTTGCTTTATTCTCAGCCTTTCAGCTGATGCATATAGCACTGTAAAACCATCTGACAAACCAAGTTATCCTGTCACTCAGTTTATGGTAAGGATATGATAACTTTATATCTGTGCAGAATTACATTTCTTACCTGAATATAAAGATGAAAAGGTGGCAGGATGTAGTGCAACCAAAGATATCAATAAAATCCCTCTGACATAATCACTCCATGCAAGAAAGTCTTCTGAAGCAAAGCTCTGTGGCAGAACCTGTATTATACCAGTGGTGCAACCAGAGATGAATGGATCTGCAAAGACAGGGAGCTGAGGCTACGGACCAGGTGTCTATCTGCATTTGAAGAAGCCTTTCCTACTCTACCTCTAACCTTCGTGCTTGGACTGAGCACCCAAGAGCGTCTGGTGTGCCTTAGGTGTTCCCCTGAAAAGCATCTGCCAGTTTAGCTCCACTGGGAGGGGCACAGCTTGTGCAGAGTGACTGGATTCCTCTCCATGATGTCAACTGAGGTACCTGCAAGTGGGGACAACTAGGGGACTTTCAAAACTGCACACCTGCTACACTAAAATGCTGCTATTAATGCAGCCCACATAACGTGACCTGAACAAAGATTTGCAATTCCATTGATTTGAGTCACTGAACACAGGTAAACTTCTAATTGTGTTTGGTCTGTTGAAGAGTGGCTTGGTTTTGCTGTTTCACCTCTTCCCATTTTTTTCTCTTTCCTTTAAAATCTTCTAGAATGAATAATAAAGAAAGATAATTCTGTGAGATGAATTACTTTGCTATGAACAGGGAATTAGTCTTCAAGCAAGAGACGTATTACTGTTTGCATAGTTTCAATGGAATGAGGAGAGATTTGTTTCACTGCATCTATTGATGATTGAGTGGTTTGGTTCACAGAATCTCTTTGTGCAAAAATGATGCCCAATGAACTATGAGATGAGAATGGCTAAGGAATAAGTGCCTGTATTTTCTACTTTATCCTCTTCCCTTATTGTTTAGAAAAATGAGGATATGGTACCTGAGCTTACAATTGCATACATGGCTTATCTTTATTGGGCCAAACTTCTGGCATATTTTTATAGAATCAGAAATGAATCTAAGATGCATTTCAAATTGATAGAGTCAGTGTTTGTTACACTGCTGCCTGTTTTGATATTTTTGGCTATCTGAACCATATAAACATAGGATAGAAGGATCAAGACTGAAATTGCCATTGTAAAGGCAACAGATGGCTATAGGAACATTGAGTAAACTCTCATTTGTTGCTGATTATAAAATGGAAACCCGTCAATGACATCGGATCCTGATCATTTCTTTAACTTTGAAGACCAATTGGAGATTAATTTCAGTCTGGAGAGGCTAATTTGAAAAGGTGAGACTCGCCTCAGTATATGAGTCTGCACAAAACTAGTAACTCTTCTGGGTGCAAAATCCAAGTCTTATATATTGTGAAGATTTGGAATAGTAAAATGATGTTACCTAACTGAGCCTCCATAACTCTTATGTATTTGTTCACAAGTCCAGGTCAGGAGGCACTGACATTGACTGCCTTTAAGTTGCTTCTAAAGAAAGTTTAATTTCAAATCATGTTACTCTTGCATACTGCAGCTGGATTGCTCCTGACAAACATATTTTCTGTAAAATCTGGGCCAGGATTTGGAGGTGAGTGTATCTTAATGCACAACAAAGCCTGGGGAGTAGTGGGCTTTGAGACTCCTTCTGCTCTGTCTGGGCTGTGTAGCTCCACACAAAGGTTTGTATTCCGTACAGTCACTCAGTTAAAATAATTGAAAACTCCCTAGTACTTGAAAATCAAAATGCTACAAATTCCTAACCACCATCACATATATATATAATTATAATATACACACTTGCATACATGCATATGCCTCAGGTAGTTTATAATTGCTGACAAAACCCATGTGATTTTTAAAAATCATGTAGAATCCACTCCCAAAAGGACAGCTGTTTACTCTCCCTATTATAAAAGCTGCTATCTGGTTTGAGTCAATATAACAGTCTCAACAAATAAGCAGAATGCATATTAAGCATGGATCGAGCAATACAGTCAGTCATAAGGTGGTCTTTTCAAGTCAGGGATGAGACAGAGTGTGTAAATAAGGAGCTCAACATTCGCAGAATTTGCGTCTTGACGTTAGGAAAGAAGCCATGACATGATAGTAAAATGCAGGTTATGACTCAATCTTTTCTGAAACAAAATATATGCATATGTTGTTTGAAAATGAAGTTACTATGGTAATTTGTTATTTACCAGAGAGGTGTAATTGAACAATTTTTTTTTTTACTAACTCGTTTATGAACAAGTCACACCTGTTCCTGAGTGGGTTTAAATTACCCACTCTTCTTTTCTATGCCAAACATTTCATGTTCAATTGCTTTGCTATTTCAGATTCTATGCACTAGTTTCACTGATGACTGATGCCACTTCTCATTTGCAAAAGTCAGTTTTTTTAGTTGAGATCTTAAAGAATTAAAAAAGATATTTTTTTATTTAGAACCTCTACCTATAAATCAACCAAACCTACGCATCAATCGTGCCCTCACATGTTTATGAAATGTGTATATCTAGGTATACGTATATACATATCTGTATTTCATGGAAACTCAGATAATCACTACTCTCTGTAAGATTGCAGAAGTTTATTATTCATCAGTTTTACCTCTGCTCATGCCAAATTTGATCCACGGAAAAGAGTATATAAAAAGAAACTGCTTCCAAAATTAATTTATTTTTAACTTTGCACAGTGTGGTGTGTAGTAAGTCAGATGTAGAAAAACACAGGGAAGTAAATGTCATACCTACTGAATTATAGTAATTGGGAAGATTCATCTGCCATATAGTTCATATGGAAATTTCAGGTGGGGTGGGCTTTTTGGGGGTCAAGAGGGTATGGTTTGTTAATCTCACATAAAACAGTAAGTTACAAAAGTCAGCTTATTTATGAAATGTCTCTTAGTAGGTTGTAAGTGTCCACTAGTATCCCTTCACAAACCCTTGCCAGAAGGGAAGAATGAGATCAGCCAGTCATGAGCATATTATGATTTGATCCTACTACAAACTCAATTAGATCAAAGCTTACCAGGTGCAAATGTCTGTTTTTAATTTTATAGTAATACCTCAGGCCAAAGAAATGGGTGCCATGGCAGACAGGTTCTCTGATCATAACTGGGGCATTTAAAACTTAAAATATTCCTGATTTTTAGAGCAGTAATGTCAGTTTTAAGGATTTTTAGTTAACACCTTCTGCATGCATTAAATATGCTCCTTTCAGCCAACAAAGATTTTTTTTTTCCTCTTGAATTCTCTGAAAAGAATTTTGCTTCAGGTCTTTTATCAGTATCAAGAAATAATAGCAACCACTACATTAAAAAGAAATTACCTGACAAAATGAAAGATTTGCTTGGCTGAGAACAAGAGAGAATGCATATAGTTGTGAGGTAGCTCTTACTTACTATTAATTATATTGCTGTGTTTTTCAGGGGAGGAAACAAGAAGTTTTTGTCAAGATGATGGGGAAATGTAGGGTGTGTGGTGATGTTATGGTAAGCGAGTGGACAGATGCAGAACTGCCTCCAGAGAGACTGTGAGCAATTTCAATCCTGGGCATTTAAATGCCAGGTATATTCAAGGCAGATGTTGCATCTGCATGCACAGAAATCGGCACACCTGACTGGCAATGTCCTGGATCTCTCCTGAATCGATGGGCAGCAAAGGTGTGATTCCACTCCCAGCCAACATTTACTTTTGTCCTAGAGATACCAGCTTACTCCCAACCTGCTGATCTGTGCACAGAGTAAGCCATCACGTAGATCATCAGCAGGTTACTGTGGAGCTTCTCTTTCAGGCAAGGTATGTCGGGGAGAAGTTTTGTGCAACCATCCTAGTTTTTTATTGGTGGAATAGAGAAGTCTGTAAACAAATCCACTGCTTGTTTGTGTACCAGACTACTTTGGTTCACAGGATACCTCATTTTTGACAGGCCATCAGGTTACAAAGGACATATCAGGTTCTCCAAGGAAAGGCAGTATCTTCTGTAAACTATAAGAAGGATTCACTGATTGCTGAGGAAAAAATACCATATATTTCTTGTTTGTCCCCACCTCTTCCCCAGCTTCCCTTAGTCTTTCTTTCACAGACGCTGTTTTCCTCTTTTGTCTGAATCTGCTTTTTACCTCCTTTTTGCTTCTTAGCCCCAAAACATGGGAGGGCCCATGATGTCTCCTCATTCATGGCATTTGAACCTCTTTTTCTCTGACACAACCCTTCTCTTCTTGCTCTTTCTGATCACTCTGAAACTATGGAAAATGGATTTTTCAGCCCATCCTTTCTTGTCTCCTCACTCCTGCTCTTCCTTCTCCCCCTACCTCATCCCAGAAATGTCAGATTTTATGTATCCTTTATTGGACTCTGAAGGGATATGACATGAGTAAAAAAGTCCAAAATTTGAGCCTGCTCTTTGTAGCAGTCACGCATTTCACAAATGACCTTCCCAAAATCCTCTTCCCAGCCCACAGCCAAGGAAGATCCAGTATTTTAGCAGCATGATTTGGGGATGATTTGAGAGATTGTCTGTTAACGAGCATGTTGAAGAATCAAAAATCTGACAAAAAGCTTAACAATTCAGGACAAAATGTTTATGCAGGTTACCTTGTATTACTTTGTGTGCTCTACTGTAATCTGCTGTGATAATGCCTCTGTGTCTCAGGGGCATTACTTATTATTAATATTAAAGGAAAAAATACCCTGTTTGCAAGTTGTGTCACAGTTTGCAGGATTCGTATGGCTTTGGTATGAGTCTCTTGCACACTTCATTGCAAGATTAAGATTCTGATGTCTTATCATCCTATTTGTTCATGATGTGCCAGTGGAGAGACCCCCAATATCTACCTCTATGTGGGATCAGGTGGAGTTAAGGCAGACATTTTATTTGTAGCTCTGGAGAATCTCTTACTGTTTATAACAATATGAACTTGATGACCAGACAAAAATAAAATTAAAGAAAAAATCTCTGCTTTCAGTTGGTGGCTGGAATTTGCAATTTGAGATGGATAAATTGGTATGGCTCCTTCTGGGCATGGTGAGCTCACAGGGGGAGGAGGACACTGAAGCAATGGTGAAGGCTAGTTATGTTTCATGAAATGTCAGATGCCCCACTTAGCCACACTGAAATACTTTCTTCACCAGTATCAGCTCTCTCCAGAATTTAAAAGAAATAGCCTCCTCAGTCTTCTTGCATTTATTCTCTCTATTAAAACAGCTGTTCTCCTCAGATGCTTTTAGTTCCTTATAAAACACTTCTGAACTTTTTACCCCGACTTGGATGTGTGCTTTGAGTGCCTGTCTTGTGGTAAATATCTTTCCACATCAAATACCCTTAAGAGTGGGATTTGGGAAAAGTTTTGTCTAATGGCAGCCTTCTGGAAGGGCCCTGAATCAGCCAGGGTCTTTCAGGTACCTTTCCCTTGGGGAACAGTTAATCTATTTTTATCCTGAAAGGCTGGGCTTTGAACCTTTGTTTTTGATGTTATTCTTCAAGCTGGCAAATATGAATGCTGAAACAACCTAAAATCTTGGAATTAAAAGAAATAAAATCCAGTCTGGCAAAGCAGATTCAAAGACTCATGACTTTCAATACCTGCAAGAGCTACCGTCATCATATTGTTCATCTGTACAATACAGGCCCATGCCACAGACTTCTATTCTGATTGAGCTAGCATGTGTTTTTCAAACATGTCCACATTTTATTTAATAACTTCAGGTGATGGCAAATTTAGCACATTGCTTCATAGATGTGGAGAAGTGGGTTTCATCCCACATCTGTAGTGGTACAGATTTGTTAACCCAAAGTCTGAATTCCGCAGCAGCCCATCTCAGATATGGGGCTGTTTGAGAAAAGCTTTTACTCTTTCTTCCTCTTCCATACTGTTCCAAACCCAAGGGAACACTGACATAGTTATAACTTCAATGTGAAGGCCCACTGATATCCACTTTGTGCTGGACAAGTGGTGCAGGAGGACCTGAGCCCATGAACAGCTGCCCTCGAGGGGAGCAGGTCTGGCAGCCACCCTCTGGACAAAGCCAATAGTGCGGTGCAAAAGGGTGGCAGTAAGCACAGCACGTCAGTGTGTGCTTCTTGGCATGCCTGCTGAGCCAGTGCTGGAGGCTGGCGAGCAAAGTTGATGGATCAGAGAGATGATGACCTCTCCTGCTTTCCATCACTTGTCCCCCACCTGCTCTGTTGCTAGCCAGCTGCAACTGTTGACTAATGCTGCAGTTGCACACTGGAATTTATCCACATTCTGAGCAAACATCTGAGTATGTGAATTTTTCTCTCTAAACTCCTTTTAATTTTTACTGGCATTTTACAGACAATAGACTGGAATTTGCTTTTTTCTGTCTGAGTGCTCATGGTCACTGTAAATAGAAATATTAGGCATAAACGGAGACTACAAATTTCTCCTAGTTCTGCAGAAATTTGCCAGATGTCAATGTGAGTCCATCTTGACCAATAACGTTTTTAACATTTACTTTTGTCCTAGAGATACCAGCTTACAGCAGAGACATAAAACAGCTGTGACCATTTCATTTGACCTATATAACATTCAACCTGCAGCTTCATTTCCATTCTATCTTCAAAAGTCCTTTTTTAAACCACTGCTTAGTGTTAATGGGCATTGATATATTGACTGTCTTTTATTGATGGACAAAATCAGTGTTTTTAAAAATGTATTATTAGCAAAAACTGTGAAATCTTATCTGGAGAAAAGCATGTGGCATATAACAAGTTATTATATTGAGTCATTATGTAGCATACCTGGTGTAGTTAAAGGGCTTTCATTAGCACAGAAGTCAGCCACTTCTGATGTGAATAGGAGTTTTACTATTGATTCCAGTGGAGCCAGGTTTTCAAACACCATTTAAAGGGTTTTATTCTAGAAAAAGGTTTATTGAGTGATTTTACAATCTTAAGGGGAAAAAAAATCTGTCCAGTTTTCTGCCTTATTTTTACACCTATGGCTCAGAAGAGAGACCCAGGCAAAAATCTATAAAAAACTAATTTCTTTTATAGACAATAGAAAATGTACTAGGTTGAATTTATCTTGGTTTTGTTTGATCAGCTGTTGATGTAGTCACATCAACACATCACAGTACATGCACTGTCTGTGCACAGCAAGCACATGGCCAACCTGCCATAAATTAGCTGCACCAGCAGAAAACGTAGACAAAACTTTTTTTCTTGAAATAACTCTATGCAGTGCCATATTTGAAAAACCCCATGTTTAAAAAACACTTGTTAATTTACAGGCAACACACAGTCACAGCAAAGCAGTTGATTTCTTCTGGCTAATTTTTTTGCTTAACATGGACACGGGGGAACAAGCTTCAAGTCATTGGGTTGATGTATTGCTTGGATAAAAGAGACCATGAAAGGAATGGGGAGTAACACATTCAGTGAACTTGTGGTGTGTAAAAAGAAGGAAGAGGGCTGATGGAGAAAAAAATTGCAGAATGAGCACAGCGGAAGAAAGGCATTCAGAAAAGGAACTAATGAAATATTAAATGCCCATAAATACCCATAGGTCAGTGAAAGCTGTGCTGTTTAGGGCAGCATTACTATCGTGCTAAGTCTTAAGACACATCTATCAAAGAACTCATCAAAAGCATAATGCCTTACTGCCATTAGATGACTTTTGAAAAGACTAGTTTATGTCAGTCTTTTTTGCAGCTACAAGAAAAGTAAAAAAAGCCTTACATATAATAATACCTTGTGTCAACTATCCCATTGTCTTTTCCCCTTGGCATTGGGTTCTGAAGTTCCATGATGACTGAGATATAACACAGGCTAAATAAGTATGTCAGATAAGTACTTTTTTTCCTGGGTATGGATTTAAGTGATGCGGACTAACTTGTTGGATTCTTCAAGTCTTTCCTAGAAGTTTATCTGTAGCTTCTGACACAGTACAATTATTGTTGGACTGTTGTATCAAATATGCCTGCTTGGATGAAAAATAATTTTCTAGTCTCATATTTTAAACAGATTTCTGATGAACATTTACGTGAATTGCCTTTTTTTCCTGCAATGCATTAAAGTTTTTTTTTGTATTTCAGCTCCAGGGTACAGACCCTGCTGGTATGGGGTACTATGTCCAAGTCTGAAAAATGAAGGGGAAAGAAAAGGTTTCGAGCAGAGAAGAATATTTTTTTTTCATTTTGAGCTTGCAGGATCTCTGTAAATATGAAAAATTATACTAAGTTTTTATAATGATTTCTGTATTTTTGTGGGGGCAAATTTCTGAAGTCATAAACCAGTGCATCCAGGACAACTGATTTTAGCAAGGAAGAACTGAAGGCTTCTATAGCATGCCAGCACACTCACTACTTGTGCATGTTGGCAGCAGGTTCCAGTCCCCGGGATGTGCTGAGAGGTGTATGAGCATGATGAGAGGCCATAGAAAATCTGCCAGAGAAGCACAGCTGAGCAGGGAACCAAAGGGCCTGACAGACATGACTTCACACCATTGCCCAGAGAACTGTGAGCTCCAATGTATTCTTTGGCCTCTTGCTCTGCAGCAGTGCAGGTGCTCAGGTAACCCCTACCTGCTGTGGAGGCAGAGTTCATGGACTGCTGTCCAGATGTCATCTCCAAAGAAACAAGTGTTTTGGAAAATGCGTGACTCTGTAAGCACAGTATTGTGAGATTTACCCTGCCAGATGATCCCTCAGAATGCCAGCTGGAATAGCTGTTCCTCTTGAACATAAGATACAAAACAATGGCTGCCAGAGCCTTGTAGTAGGTATTTAATTTGGCTTGGCTTCCTTCAGAATGGGAGAAACCTTCTTTTTTACAAATTACTCAGTAAGTCCATCTGAAATGATTTTCTTCTTGAGAAATTTCTCTGAGGACATTGTTTATAAGCTGCTGACCTTTAAATGGCCTTCTTGTTCCATTACCATGGTTCTTGGGTTTTTAAAGCTCCAGGTCACTTTCACTTTTAATTGTGCTTTATTATTCTCCATTGCTGCAAAATGTTTCAGTCAATTTAACTAGAAGGGAGTCTTATACTTTTTCCTTAATGGACTGAATTTGGGTCATAACAAAATGAACAATTATCCTTGCCTAATTTATTAATCTTACTCTTGTTTCATTTATTTTTAAGTCCTGTGGATCTCCTTTGAAGGCAGCTGTAAGCAGATATTATTGCATGTTAGCAGGAGATGGTGCTCTCTGCTGCTGGGGATGAAAGTGAGGTGAGGAAAAAGTATGAGATGGGGAGAGTTTAATGCTAGTAGAATTTCAAAATAATTGCTTGGTTCATATATTTGCATCAGAATAAAGTGAAAATGAATAAATCAGTGGTTTTATCTGACATCTAATGCTGACTATATTCTTCCACTGTACAAAGAAGCTTGCTGAGCAAAGCATCAGCTTGGGTTCCTTTCTTTCCAAGATTTACTAATTAGACTCTAGTGGTAAAGTATTGAAGCTTAGTATAGATGAAATCTTGCATCCTCCAACTAACAAACGTGATTATGAAGCACATAAAACACATGATGGTAACTTAAGTGTTCTTTCTCTAATACTCTGGCAGAGTTGTAAGATGCCAATCAGCTTACTAGCTGTGAGATTTCAACAGGAGAAGTGGCTCGGGTTTATTTTTAATTCTAATTCTTCTCATTTTCTACCACTTCATCCTACTTCTGGTTTTCCCTTTTTACAACACTTTTGCTCATTTTTTTTCTCCCACTCTATTGTTACTCAGATTCTATGTCCTTCTAGGTTGTTGTTCCCTATGTTAATTTTAAATATTGTCTCATTTCAATTGTGGGATAGTTCCAGTTTCAAGTAATATGAAAACTGCACAAAGAGATTTGGCACCAGGGGAAAAATAAGATACCTGAAATTCCCCAGAGTCCAAAGTTTTGATCTAAACCCACCTATAAAGATGCCACTAAACTCTGATTAGCTTAGGGGATACCTGAGTTATCATTTGGAAGTTTTTTATTATGACAAAATTTTCACTTGTCTGAGCAGTTGATACCTTAACCAACTGACAACCCAGAAACTGAGAATCCTTTTACTTGAAAGCTCTGAGGTCCTGAATTCAATCAGGATTCCCCAAAACATACAGTATATGCTGCAAAGATTTCATTCCTCACCAAATGCAGTTGTGGTTACTTCCCTTTAATACATAGTTAAAGGTTCAGTGGTTAAGCATACTAGGTTAAATACCAGGAGGTGCCTAAGAAGTAGGAGATCTGACTCCTTCCTCAGCATCAGTAGCTTGGCATCTTTATCTCCTGTGTCTTAAAGGAGCACCTAAGCCAACCCAGGCAAAGGATGAAGAAAAAAAAAATGTGTTCCCAAATGTATATGTGCATTGTGTCTGAGGACCTGACTATAAGCACTGGAGTCCCATTTGTTGCCCTTCCTATTCCTTTCCTTTTCCCTCCTTGAAGTGAAACTTCACCAAGTTCCTACTCATGCTTCCTTTCCAACCTCATTCCTGTGTACAGTGAAGAGGTGCTCCTGTAGGATGTCATCCCTCCTCCTCAATTTCTGCCATCATCAGGACTTATTTAAGGAAATTATCCTGGGAAAAGAAGAGGGAAGCAAAGGAAAGAAGTGACTCCAGGCATGTGTGAAGGTGTGTGCACCTGGAACTTACTCAGCTATTGCATCAGGCCAACGTTGCATCAGGTACATAGCACTGGGTGCTATATCCCACAATTGTGCCTCAGACAATATTCAAGATCTGGGATGTAGGCAGAGGAAGGCCTGTGCTCTTGGTGAAGTGTCTCAGCTGAAGTCCAATACTCTCTGCTCATTTGTGCCATTGCTTGGCCTTTTTCTGCTGACCAATTCCCACACAAAGAACTGATGTTGTAATGAGGGATTTATGGTAGTTTTGATATCTGGTGGTGGTCTCAGAAAAAATACTAAAGTGAGTATTTTTTGCAGAAATAATATTTTTTTTTACCATGTCAGCTAGCAGGGTTGGAAAAACGTGGCATGCTTTTGTGTTCACAGGCAACTCTGGAACAACAGTAGCAAATTGCAAAGCTCTGTTTATGGTGAGTTCCATTACAACCTACGTGTAGCATAATCTGATCCAGTTGATGAAGTTAGTGAATCATGCAAGTGGTAGTGGGACTCATGTCACTTAATGGTAGACGTCTATTGTATTGCTCATGGCTGAGATCAATCTCTGTAGGTGTCCTTTAGATTTGATGAAGAACCAGTTCTAACTATTAGATTTTAATTAATTGCTCTGTAGAGTTTTCTATTCCCTTGATGGTCTAGGAAGAGAATGTAAACAACTAGGTCACATTAGGTCATACTCTTGGATGCCTACTTTTGATCTAAAAAATCTCTGCCAATGCTTTTCTCTTGAAAAGGATTGTGGGGTGGTTGGCAAGCTGAACTTTTGGTATTTAGTCCAGACAACATTTTATGCCAGGAATCAGGCAAGGATTGAGAGGCTCAAGTCTAATCTTGAAATGCTAAACATTTCCTACTCTCACTAAAGGGAGTTAAGAACACTCATGCCATTCAGAAGGTGCTTGCTAAGGGTAAATGCATGCTTCATAGGAAGCTCATGTTTTAGTTTGATCATATGGTATCTCATGACAGAAACAGGTTAATGCTTTAAATTTGTATACTTCAAAAAGACAAGGAGTGTCAAAGGAATTATTGACAATTGTGTTTTGAGGAATATGGTAGCTGAACAGCAACATGACTGGATGCCAATACTAAGACCACAGAAGTTGCTGGACTCAGTAATGTTTATTTTGGATTTAATTTAGCTTTGTAAGTTCTCTTGCTCTTTTGGAAGTATCAGATACTTTTTTGGTCCTCATAAGTTGTTGGTCTCATTGATTACATCTATGCTGGTAAAAAAAATAGATTGCATCCCCACTGTCTGCCTGAGGGTAAGTGATGTGGCACATCTTGTGTTGCTGGAAGACCAGGAAATGATCTCTGTCTCCAGGACTGATGGCACCAACTGGATTGCATTCATTGCCACTCTGCAGTGGAGTGTGTCTGTCATATGGTACCTTGGCCCAAATGGTGGTACTAGGACATAAAAATAACTTTTTGTGAGGGTTGGGGTTTTTTTTTTTGGTGGTTTCTGTTGTTGTTGCTGGTTTTTTGTTTGTTTGTTTGGTTGGTTTTTTTGTGCTCTAAATATCTGAAGTAATGTCAGATCTATGAGAGTGACATTTTCACAACATGCAACTGAGGACTTAACCTTATGGCCTGGAGGGCACCTGAGAATATCATCCTTTGTGGATATCATTGGAAGGCAGAAACAAACAGGTACTGCTGTCCATACAAGAACAGTTGGCCAAAGGGAACTACTCCCAGTTATGGCTTTGCAAGAAAGGAAGCTGGAGCTGCTGAGAAAGTAACAGCATGCTGTATAAGCAGAAGGAAAGCCTGGATGTCTGGTGTATGAGCAAGCACCATGCTTTCCTTTTTACTCAGCAGTGTGGAGATTCTCAGAGGAACTTTGCAGCAGCAAATTCCAAAGTCAATTATGTTTCACTGAAACTCACGTATCCTTGTAGCAGCTGGATACCTTTTCGTTTCACTGGACTTTTTTTGCCTCTTGTGTAATGACAGGCAATAAAACAACACGTGCATTTATGTTCCTTATACCATTTGTTGGTCTATAGACCTCTGCTATTTCCCCACTTAATGAAAAACAGCTGTTATGATTTTAGGCTGCAAAATAATTTGGGAAGAAAATATCTCTCTTTTATATGCACACAGTTGTCCAACAAAGAGAAGTATCAGACTTCTAGACATTACTGTACTAGGAATCATGAATAGTGTTTTATTTTTATTTAGTGACGTCCCATATGTAGTGGATTGTCCCTGGTTGGATACCAGGCATCTACCAAAGTCACTCTAACACTTCCCTTCTCAGCTGGACAGGGGAGAGAAAATAAAACAAATGCTTATGGATTCAGATAAGGACCAGGAGACATCACTGATCAAATACTGTCATGGGCAAAAAGTAGACTCAAACTGGGGAAATTAAATTTATTACTAATCAAAATCAGAGCAGGATAGTGAGAAATAAAATAAATTTAACAAACACCTTACCTCCATCCCTCCCTCGTTCCCAGGCTCCACCTTGTCCCTCACAGTGGTGCAGGAGATGGCGAAGGGGGGTTACTGTCAGTTCATCACGTTGTTCCTGCCACTGCTCAGGGAGAAAAGTCTTCCTGCTTCAGTGTGGGGTCCCTCCCATGGGAGACAGTCCTTCATGAACTTCTCCAGTGTGAGTTCATCCCACTGGCAACAGTTCTTCACAAACTGCTCCAACGTGGGTCATTTTTCCACAGTGTGCAGTCCTTCAGGCATAGGCTGCCCCAGAGTGGGTCCCCCATAGAGTCAGAAGTCCTACCAGGAAACCTGCTCTGGCTTGGGCTGTTCTCTCTCCATGGGTGTGCAGGTCCCTATAAAGACCCTGCTCCAGCACAAACTTCCCAGAGTTTCACAACCTCCTTTCAGGAATTCAACTGCTCCAGGAGGGGAGTCTTCATGGGCTACAGGTGGTTCTCTGCACTTCTACTGACCTCATGGGCTGCAGGGGAACAGCTGCTTCAGCATGGTCTTCACCATGGGCTGCAGGGGAATCTCAGATCCAGTGCCTGGAGATCCTCTTCCCCCTTCTCCACTGACTTTGGTGTCTGCAGAGCTGTTCCTCTCACATATTCTTACTCAGCTTGTCTCTGGCCACAGTAACATCTATGCAATAATTTTTTATTCCTTCTTAAATATTTTATCACAGAGGTGCTGCTATCAGTCCTGATTGGTTCAGCCTTGGTGCTGCTATCAGTCCTGATTGGTTCAGCCTTGGCCAGCAGTGAGTCTGTTCTAGACTCAGCTGGCATTGGCTCTGCCAGACATGAAAGAAGCTTAATCCACCCTTGAACTCCTCCCACTACCAAAACCTGGTCACATAAACAAAATTCACCATATAAAAGTCTTTCCAGCTTCCTGATTAATTCCATTACCTGCAAAATTTTAAGAAACCCAATAACCAGATGTGAGCCTAGAAAACCTTTTTTGGCCACTCGATGTTTTATATTAATTTTTTAATGATCTTGAACTAAGAAAAATCTCGCAGAGTGGCTACCCAAACTAGATGTCTAGCCTCAGGGCAGAGCATGAAGTGCAGTTTTCATAGCTATGAACACATGCACTCCTGTGTTACTTGGGATGTTTAGTACTACTGGAAACAAGACCACTCTGGTTTGTATGCTCCTATGCAATCCTGAATGCCTAACTTTGAAATTCCAAGTGGGCAAAATATGGGCTCAAAGTTGTTTGGCTTTTGAACCATCTCCAGCCTTACTTTTTTTCTGACACAATAAACCCCACTATCATTACTATATGCATCCTTCCCAATGACTTTTCAAGAAAATCTTGCAAAATATTCACAGAAAATGAGATGGTAGTTGTTACAATGCAAGGCAGTGTTGGACTGTGATCGACCTGAAGAAAACTTTAACATCCTTTCAAGATTATTCTTTCCTTTGGTCTTATTAAATACTTACATGAGCTTAACTTTTAACATTTATGCTTGGGTTCGTTGTTGTTGTTTGTTTTTTTTTCTTTTTTTTTTTTTGTTTGTTTGTTTGTTTGTTTGTTTTTTGGGGGGGTTTTTTTTGTTTGTTTGTTTTTTGTTTTTTGGGGTTTTTTTTAGATTTTATAAGTCACTTACATATTGTCCCATCATTTGGCATAGTTGCACTTGCAGCTTATATTAAACACAGTACTGTTCTTGTACAGGAAAATGGGAAGAAACACCTGGTAAGTCTCTACGAGCGATAAGATGCCAAAATGCAAAATACCAAAAGCTGTGTGTGCTCCAAAAAACACAGTTAATTTGCAGTTCTAAATCATGTTTGTTAATAAAGGTGATCTATTTATGTATTCAACATAATCAATGGCACCACTGGTGCTACATAGTCAAATTGCTGTTGCTTGGGGGAACAGAAATGTTTCCCTTCCACCTCTTTTACTGATTTATGGTTCTTGTATCTTAAATCAAGATTAAATTACAAGTGCCTCAGAACAGAGTCCAAGATCCAAGAATTGTTTTTGTGAAGTAGATACTTGTTTGTTAAAAATTAATAAACTCCTAATCTATTTTTGAATATTAATTCTTCATTTGCATTAATGTTTGTTAAATTTTTCATTTGCATAGTTGTTTTGCATTGAAAACCCTTTCTAAAAATACTAAAAAGGGGAAAAGAAAGTCAGAAGAATTGCAAGAATAATAAGAATAATCAAATTAAGAGTATCTTCAAATAAAAAATTAATAATTACTTTAGGAATTATGAGATGATTAGGAAGGGAAAGGAGAGGAAAGTGTGAAAGCAGAAAAGTCACAATATTCTGTGATTTGGGACTTTCCACTCTACATTGTAGTTCATCTCATGGAAATAACACAAAGCATTCAAAAAATGAAAGGTAATGATGAACAGAATAGTATAAAAATTCAGTGTAACTGCTGGCCCCCATTGTACATTCTTCCAAACAACATGGTCACGTTTCATAAAGAGCTGCACGAGTCAGTCCAGTTTAAGACAAGAGTGCAATAACACTTCTAGTAAAAACATCTCCTTTGTTTTACATTGCTTCTGTCAATTTGTTGATCTTGAACAAAGTGGAAACTGTTGACAAGAGCTGAGCAGGAGTTTGGGGGAAAAGCCTTTTCCAGTGAAAAATGCAGTCTGTCAACACAAATATTTTATGATAGAAAATCTACTGCTTTTATCCTTGTTTTCTTCTCACTTAATTGCTTGCATAACTTTTACAAAAGTAGCCCTATATAATGGCTCCCACATGTAAAAATCACAGAATTAATGCTGCATTTTAGACTGTCTCCTGAAACTAACTGTTTATATTTTTTTTCTTTTAGTTTTGTCTGTGATGAGAGATGATATTAATTCTGTAACTCGGTGGCAGTGCATCAGTGCAGTGTTTATAATTTGTGAAGATCTGTATTTGTCTAATCTCAGCTAAAGACTTTCATCTCCCAGATAACAAAGTATTCACAGAATTGACCCAGGTCTTATCCCTTAGTTCGGTGTTCTAGGGCTCATAGTTAAGCTTAAGATAAAATTATGTGTATTCAAACTATGTTGAACCCGCCTAAGCATCCTGTTTTGCATGTAGCAATATGGAATGATTATGCCAAGGCTATATAACCTACTTACTGCAATTTTGAGAACTGAGATGGAATAGTAATTGTCCCAAAGCCCTCAAGAACCATGAAATATTTGCAATTCTTTAGGGAGTTGTTTTCCTGCAGGACAAATAGCAGTTGGCAGTGGAGTAAGCCTCCAAACCTAATTTAATTCAAAAGCCTACATTTGGATACAAATAAACACACTTGAACCACAGCTGTGGGTCTTTAGGTGCGATAGTAGGAGGAAAACCTATGTTTTCAGAAATTCTTTTGACGTACATGATTAAATGCTAATGAGGGAAACAAAAGAGGACCACCTCATCTTTATAACCTGTATTTTTGTCAATACCCATTACCACACAATGTAATACTAGAAAATGAGTTTTCTCTATCCTCATGTGTATTAGACTTTAAAGATATAAAAGTCAGTGTTTCAATGAGATGCTGATTTCTTTGTTCTTTGATGAATTAAATAATTTTGAAGACATGGAGTGCAGTTTTGCTTATATCCGAAACACTTTTTACAGCTAGTATGCTCACAAAGGTCTGATTGTTTTTTCTCAAAAAATGTAGTATATTTTGCATTGAAAATCCAATTTTTTGCTATGAAACCTTCCCAAGAAAAGACAGTGTTTAGCTCTAGTTGCATTCGCTTGCTCTTTTGAGGTTATCTCAGGCACATAATAAGCATTATCTGCTCATCCATTAATAAATGTCTCTTAGACCAAGACAGCAGAAATACTTTGCCCATCAGAGCATATTACAGACCTGATACAGTAGTCTGACTACAATACCCTGTTTTTTTTGAAAGCCACATCAAAATGAAAAAAGACAAACCAGTGTTTGAAGCTTAGAAAAAAAAGTGTATTGATATGTAAAATAAATACTACAGAAAATAGATGGGCATCTTGTGCAAAATAATTATGACTCTAGAAATTTCTGTTTCATTTTAAGAGACATGTTTTTGTGTTTTTTTTTTTTGTTTTGTTTTGTTTTTTTTTGTCTTTTGTTTGTTTGTTTGTTTTTTTTTTTTGTTTTTTAATTTTTTTGGTTGGTTGGTTTGGGGTTTTTTTGGGGTTTTTTTGTGGGAATTTTTTGGGGGGTGATGGTGGTTGCTTTTTGTTTTTTTGAAGGGGGGAGGAGTTCAGTAGGTATTTATTTGCAGCTTATAAGTCTTATTATGATGACATCATGCTGCTTCCACAATAACTTTCAGCATTCTTAACTGATCATTGTTGCTGTATAAAGGCAATTCTGTCTTTGCTGTTTCAATTTTGATTATAATAGGCTTCGTTAAACTCATGTTGTAGCACAAGACAAGTTCCAGGTTCTGATATAATATTCCTTTTTTTTTTTTTTTTTTTGCCAGGCCAGCTTTTTTCAAATAAATTCTTTGTCTTCAAATTTAGCAGTTTTTGTTCTCAGCAATGATGTGCCTGAAAATTCTGAATCCATTGTTCTTCGCTTCTCGCTGTACAAATTCATAAAAGTGTGACACTGGTGTATTGACATTTTCAAATTCATTTTCAAAATTTTGCCTCAAAACATTTTGCAGAATGAAGTTCAGAGCTGCATCCTTATTCAACAAGGCATATAAAACTAAGTACTTTGCTGTGAAATGTTTATTTTCATGCTTAAAATTATGTGTTGACCTATGCGATACTGGAATATTAGGGGTTGTCGTTATGAAATGAAGAGTGTATTGTTGTTACCATATTTTGATGTCTTTCAACTGAAAATAAGTAAAATTCTTTTCTCCAGGTGTCTTTTCTCTCAATCCAACAGTGAAAGAAATACCCTTGCACTTCTCCCTTAGTTTAGGTTGTTTCCTGTTCTGAAAGCTGATCACCACCTCTGCACAAAGGAAGCTCCTGCAGCTGTTTCTTCAAAACCTCTAACTGACTCAGATGCACTTTACACTTTCATTTAATATTAGTTAACTAAATAAATCAGTGGATGAAGAAAATTAGCAAAATTATGTCTATTTTACAGAAGTTATCTTTATCAGAAAAACAAACATTGAAAAATCAACTGCAGATGCTATTTCAGGGTATAACGGACTAAATGATAGAGAAAGAAGTCTGGCAATCATCCTCAATGCGCCACCTTGCATGGTGTTTCCTTTATTGAAAAAGACATTGAAATGAAGTGGCTAGCCTGGAGATTGCTGTGCTTGTACATCCTTTTATTAAAGATCATTAGGAAGTAGAAAGGAGAACTCTGAGAACAGGAAGTGTCATAGACCATTTTATAGCTTCTGGACTATGTCTTGAATATCATTGTTTATGTCTTGGCTGACATGCTGACATTTTGTGAATGCTGTCTCATTTAATAAATATAAATGTGATTACCTTCAATAGGCTGTTTGGAGTGCACTGTAACAAGATTTTCCCCTTTTACATTATGAGATGCTTCTAAAAAGTATATAATGTTTTCTTCTCCTCATTCACTGGGACCAAATCCAGGACTCACCTCTTAGGCTAAGAGCACCTAGTTGAGAAGCTGTTGGAGTCAGGGGGACAGGATGCAGCTTCTAAGGACTGGCATCCTGCAGCATACTGTGTGTGGGAGAGAGGTTTCAATGGTCTCATTGCTGCTGTATCCAGCCTAAATCTTCTGGCATCTTCATCACACACAGGATTTTTAGTGTAAAATTGAGGCAGAGCAAGTCAGGCTAGGTGTTGAGGGAGGAAATCTGAAGCAGTGTCATTAATAATGGAACTGGTTCCCTTAAATGAAAGGCTAATTTTTTATCAGCAACTTCATTATTTAAAAAAATACATACATTCTCCCCTTCAGCTGGTTGTTTACGGGTATGAGAGCATAATGCATTCTGTGCATATTCAGAGAAGGCACAGGACAATAAACTTATAGGTTAGATACCAACCCCTTGGGACATTAGAGAGCCTTGCACAACAGAGGAATAAACATATGGATGGTAAATAGCAGACACTAATTTGATTAGAAAATCAATACATAAAACAGTATCCTTGCACTTCAGCCAATTAAGACAATGATCAAAAAAAGTCCCTGGACTGCTTACGCATGTTACATTAGATCTTTATTAGATAAAAGCCAGAACCAGGAACCAGAAGTCCCTTCTCCCACCTGAGTGCCCTAATTTTGAGGCTGAGGCCACAGTCCTTTACTCCAGATCTTTCTGGCTAGTGAAGGTTCTCCTTGGGCTGCCCAGAAAGTGGCTGCCACAACAAGAATCTCCTCCCTCTTCCCCTCACTCAATCTCCCCAGACATCTGGTCTGGTGCTTCCGTGCACTCCTGTACATACATTCTATAGAACTCAGCAGACAGGACAGTATGGGGTCAAGATCTCAGGCCACTGGTAGGTTCATGTTCTGCCTCCCAGGATCACAATGTGAAGTGCTCATTCCTCCTTTGCTGTTTTGGTGGTTGTCTTTTAAAATAAGCGAGCCCTGTGCATGCAGAGCCTCTCTCTAGCTGGGACATCTGCACTCTGAGCAGAGGTATTTTGTATTGGTCTGATTGACCTAGGCAAGTTCCCCAAGGGAGAGGGAGTTTTTTCATGGCCACTTTGCTATTGAATGCCTCTAGGACAGGATTCATATAGAGGGATGCTCTCTGGTTTGATTTTATTGCCTCTACTGCCTACAAGGGTAGTTGTAATCTGGATGCCCTCTCTGAGTCAGATTCCAAATTTTCTTACTGTAATCCACAGTTTGAGTATCAGAGAGGATGAGTTGGATCTTGCCCAATGTTTTATCTTTTTTTCTTTAAACTCCATCTACTTTTCCCTGTCTGAATTCCTGGAAGATTGTGCCCGTTCTCATTTTTTTCCCCCAGAATCCAGGTTCATTATATGAGTACAAACACTGTGTGGCATCCTTCCTTGTGCATGAAGACCCTCATTCCCTAGCCTGTGAGTAAAACAGAAACTAGGATTCTTTTCTTGCAAACTGTATTTCAGTCATTCAAGATTTTTATAACCTGAGTGCATACTGGGTATATGGATAATGTAATTAGATATTAAATTTCAGTTCATTTCAGTTCATCCATTTACTTAATGTGATTGGATGGTCTTCCCCCCCAGCCCCGATTTAAAATATTGGTTCTGGATGTCAGGCTCCTAAAAAAAAGTTTGATTGGTGAATGGTGAATCAAATCAATGATATGAAACCAAGTGTGCATTTTACACATTAGCTGAGAGCTGTATTGGTCTGACCTCATTAACAGTCAGTTTTATGTTGTTGCCTTTTCGCTGAGGTAACGGAGCTGTTCCAGATATAACATGGTTGTGCGGGGCAGAGCATAAAGGGAATAGCACTGTGCAGCCCTGGCTGAGGATAACTGTGTGGGGATAGGGTGAATGTTGCTGCACTCCTGTGAGTCTGCACCCCAACAAGAGCATGCACCCAAGATTGCAGTGAAATCTCTAGGCAGAGGCTCCTAGGGTGTTCTTGAGCTGTGATCTCCTCCAGGAGCCCTGTGCTGAGGGGAAAGGGAAGAAGAAGACTCTCATAGCTCTTTGCCTGATGTTTTCCTCATTTAGAGAGTGATGTTGATTTCTCCTCACCTGTTTTCCACCATCAAATCACCATAAAAAAAGTCCTTAAAACACAAACACTTCAGTCTTTTGTGAGAGACATACTTTGTGGGAAGGATATTTTCTTTCCGTTTTGTGCTGCAGCAAGCCTCTGGATTAATAAAGCTCATTATAGTGATAGTAGCTGTACACCTAGAAAAGCAACTATTGTCCAGTTGTCTCTCCTGGTTGAAAATCAATTGATTTGGTCTCAGTCTGATTTTGGGTTGAAAATCAATTGACTTGGTCTCAGTCTGATTTTCCCCTACTTGGCCCCAAGCATGGATGGAACTAGATGAACTTCATGCTTTTCGTAGTTCAATACGATTAATTTAATTCAACAAATTCCATAAAGAACCTTGAAGTTTCTTGACTGTGAGCTTTATTTTACTCAGTACCTTTCTTCCACTATTTAGATATTTATCGCCCTTGGAAACAGTGCCAGAATTAGGCATTCAATTACCCCAGATGATCTTGCAGAGCTCATTTATATAATGATGCCTAGCTGGTCCTTTACAGTGGTTTGATGTGTGCACTGAGGGTGACGATAACATTGCTGAACCAAAAGTGCCTTCATGCTGTTTGGTGTCAGTGAGAGATGTGATGGTACTTGGTAATCCCTCAAGGCTGGTCCTCTGTGGGCTGAGAACTGGCTGGTTACTGTGTCACTTGTTTGTCCACTCTGATGGAAGACATTTGGAGAGCTCTAAATCCACCCTAACACACCTTTTGTGGAGGAGTTGCCATTACGTTATCTCAGTTAATATTTGTCTAGAGCTGATAGCGTCCTGTGTGCCTCACAGGAATAAAGACAAAGCCTGTGCCTTGAAGAAGTGGCAAGTTAATGTTTCCAAAGAGCTCAGCAACCTTGTGTATCATAAATTGCAAAGACAGGACTTAAAAAAAAAACCACAATAAAGTGGTGCAGAGAAATGTGGTATCTAATGGTGAACTAAAGGGTAGCAGCCAGTAAGCTTGTGATCTTCCAGTTCTGGTACTTCTGTATGAATTTTTTAGAGTATTTTCTGCTTGTTTGATTTTGGATATTTTGCACATATCACATCCAGGAAGGAATCAATAACAGCAGATTGTGGAAGCAGGGCCAGGTAAAAGTTTCTTGCAAGCAAATTAGCATAAAGAAAAGAAAAAAAGTCCTACCACTGCTACATTCTTCCTTGGATAGGGGATTTAAGTTTATTAGCAGAAATTTGTCAAGGATTTCCTGTTATTTAACAATATCTAGACTTACACTAAATGGGGCTCAGAGAAGATACCCTCACTTTTCATTTTTTCCCTTCCCCTGCTGTAGGATTCTGTTGTAAAGTCTTTATTTACTTTTCCTAGTTTATTGTAGACTACTGAATTTGGAATAGACTGGAAATTCTTTTTCTCGCACTTCATTCATCCTATGCCTGATACTGTAGAACTGTCTGGGCCTGGGATCGTTGCTTTGCTATTTCCAATAGCAATCATAGAAAAGCCCAGGCTGGAAATGATCTCCAAAGATCACCTGGTTCTACCTTTCATGGGAAAGGAAGCCTAGATAACATTACTTAGCACTCCATCCAATTTAATCTTAAAAACTTCCAGTGGTGGGAAATTTACCACATCCCTGAGGAAGTTGTTCCAGTGACTGGTTGTTCTGTCTGTAAAACATTTCTTTGTTTTGATGTTCTGACTGTAAAACATTTCCTTCTTGTGTCAAGATGAAACCTCTCTTGGAATACTATGATGAGGTCACTGCTGAGTCTTGTCTTCTCCACATATAAATCTTTCCCCATAGAGCAGGTTCTTCTGCCCTTTTAATCATCTTCATGGCACTCTTGTGGACCTTCTCCACATCCACAGTCTGTCCACATCCTTCCTGAATTGTGAGGACTAGAACTGGACACAATACTCTGGGTGCAGCCTGACAAGCACTGAATATCGTAGAATGATTCCATCTCTGTACTTGTAGTGATGGCCCTGCAAATGCAGCCCAGAAGCTGATTTGCCTTCATAGCTGCAGGGGACACTGCTGACTCATGTTCTGCTTGTTGTTTGCCAGGACTCCCAGGTCCCTTTCAGCAAGGTGCTCCCCAGACACACGGATCTAACCAGCACTGCGCTCTTTGGTTACTTTTTCCCAGGTGCAGAACTTTGCACTCATCTTTGTTCATACAGTTCCTGCTGGCCCACTCTCTTAAGTCTCTCTAAAGATGGCTTTCCCTTCTGACCTGTTCACCTTGCAACCCTTTGGATTTGCCTTCAACAAACTTGGTGAGAGTGCAGCACACTGGCAGAAGGCTCCATCCTGTACTGTCTGAATTTTCAGCTTCTCACTTCTATTAGATCCCACATATTTTCTAACATACAAATGTCTCCAAAGAGATTTTGCCTCCTCTATTCACCAGTGCAAAAACTTGAATTAACAATGGGTTGATTGGACAGAGCAGGGCATCCTGGCCATCCTGAGAGCCTCCTGGGGTATATATGTGATGGTTGGAGCACTTGCACTCTGTGTGAAAAAAGGATGGTCAAATGCAGATGCTGATCACTATCGTAACTTTATTTCTATACCATATGTCATCATTAACTGAATAAAAAATACTACATTTTCTTCTTTCCAAGTAGGAGAGGATACTTCTTATGATTCTCTTCAGCCATCTCAAATGTTCTCCTTTTTCACATGACTGTGATTCTTTTTTCCATCTTACCTTTCTGATCCTCAAGAATGTGCAACAAATAGTCACAGAAACGGGCACTGTTCTTAATTTTTCTCCTTTTTCATCCTCAGGTTTTTTTCCTTTCTGGTGGAGCCCAATATAATGCTTAATCTT
Organism: Formicarius rufipectus; assembly: GCA_013399695.1. Lineage (NCBI taxonomy): Eukaryota > Metazoa > Chordata > Aves > Passeriformes > Formicariidae > Formicarius > Formicarius rufipectus. The sequence goes on from VXAU01000754.1 coordinate 37,447, forward strand.
CTCTTTATTCCTCCAGAATCTTCATTCCTGTCCACCACCCATGTAGCAGTATTTTTATGCAAATATGAACCCATAGAACTATTTTGTTTTAGATGCTATGGTGCAGGCTGTACCCCATTACTGAGTGAGGTGTTCTGCAAATTGACTGAATGTTCTTATTTTATTTTTTTTTCATTTAATATAATTTGAAATTTCTCCAGTCAAGAGGAAACTTACAAACAAAAATGAGAAGAGAGTCTGAACACAAATGGAGTATGCATGTTATATTGCAATCAGAGATCTTTAAAGATAAATATAATATATAAACTATGAGACAATAATCAGGATAGATGTGTTTTTTTTCATACATAAATTATATTGGCATTCAGTTATAAGTAATTCAATTTTCCCACATTATTACTGCTTTATTTATGGTAAAGTGCTGTTGAGGCTGGGACGTGGTTATAGCAGGTAAAGGACAGAATAACTCCAGAAAACAGGCTGCTAAGGAGACAGATACAGATGCTTTCCTTCAGTGTATGTTCAATAAGAATTTGTTCTAGGTAGCCCATGGGAAATGTGTGGTTTATGTCACTTGGACACATTCCAAAGGAAAAATCAGAAACTGAATGAAATGTCAATATATTGAGCCTTATAACTCTTATACACACGAAGACAATCTACTGTTTGCATGAAAGGAGGTGGCACTCAGGGGAAAAGAAAAGAAAGGGGAGGGGAAGATGAAGGAGAAATGTCAGGGAACTGGCTTCTAATCAAAGAAGTCAGAAGCAATGGGAAATTTGCCTTCAGCTTCAAGGGAAACAGATTTTTTTACTGCCTAAAATAACTGAGTTTGGGGAGGTCACTCAATGGCTGTTAAAATTAAAGTCCACATTTACTAGCTGAATCTACAATGCTTTTATAACAATATTTATATAAGTCTCTACACAGGATTGAAGAACATGGTTACCCTCAATTTTGTGTATTTCAATGATAGCAACATTTATGGTTCCAGTTTCTGCATGTGCTTTCTCTACATGGGGTCATTGAAGTGGCAAAATAAGACTAAAAGCTCTGTCTATGTTTGCTAAAGGACTGTGAAAGCTGATAGCTTTCACCCTTCTCCTTGAGGCTGTCCATCTCTGGATGTCTCTTGATGCCTGTACAGTGGCTGAAGCCTGCGAGGCAGGCTCAACACTTTTGCTGTCACCACTTTTCACAACAGGGGCCACCTGTAGGAGGGCATAAGAGTTTGGAAATCCATCTTTCCACCAGACTCAAAGAGAGAATTTGAGATGAAACCTGATGTTCAGTTGATGTGCTAAGTCCCAAGTATATTTTTGCTAGGAGAATCTCACTCTCAATGGTTATTAAATCCATGTGTTGATCAATCGGTGTTTCTATCCCACTGCTCCTTGGCAGCTCAGATGCGTTGTGAGTGAGTGGTTTAGACAGATAGGTCAGAACAAATTGCTCTAATTGCATGCAACTATTTTACTTCTGAATTTCTGCCTGTGCAAGAATATCCTAGAGCTAATCTTAGGAATAACACCTATTTGATTATTTCTCTAATTAAACACGGTTGACTGCATGTTAGAGCATTGGCTTCAAATTTTATTTGGGTAATGACTCGGTCCCCACTGTCCCCTGCTCACAGGATGTTCTGAAGTCTGCTTTATGGTGTGTGTTTCAGGCTGTCTTCCCCAGAAGCATCTGTGGAGTCAGCCTCATTTAATGCCTTTACCAGGTGCTCTCAAGCCTGCCCCAGAACAGGGAAGAGACAGCAGTGAGCTGAGCAAGGGTCTGCACTTTCCCAATTATGTGTTTTTCCCTGGGTACAGCAAGGAATAGGGAGAGGACAGGAAGCAAGCACATCAAGGCATCTGCTCCCGTTTTTCTCAGCTGACTTGCTGAGGGACATTCTCAGCACAGAGGGCTCAGCACCTCTCTGCTCCCAGGAGAGCTGTGCTTAGCGGATTTCTAAACCAAGCACTGTGCCTGTCTTACAGCTGGATTTCTTAACACTGTCATTTTGAGGCTCCTCAAGATCAGTTCTGTGCTCTCTCAGGAATACCTCATGTGTCTGTACACAGGAAAAATACCTTTCTGTTCTGAAAGCTATTAGGTGACAGCTGTAAGAAAATGTATTAAGCTACATAATTTGGAAGCCTTTCCAGGAACAGTCCTTCCCCCTTGGTTTCTAGTGAATATGTTATTGGCAGAGGTAGAACATTTTTCAGTTTAGGTGCTGAAAAAACTAATAGCTTCCTTAAGGAGCTGTGACATTTTTGAAAAGCCAAAGCTCTGACACCCTGCAGTGCAGCATGCTCTGGAAAGCCTGAAGCTGCCCCTGTCTCCGTACCTTCATAACTGCAGAATGCTCCAGTGGGAGTCTTGCTCCTTTTGGTTTGAGTATAAATTTATAATAAATACAATCCTAGAATCATAAAGAAGCTTCTTAAAATTTTCCTTTAATTCCAAAGAATAAGAAATCGTACAACAACATTATGAGTACTAGCTTGTGAAAGTGACTTTTGGGGCCAGATGGATGGCCAACAGGAACAATCACCTCCTGGGATGGCTCCTGAGACTTGATAGTTGCAGAGGGAAGCCCAAAGGGGTTCCTTGTCCACTCTTTTGAAGTTTACATGCACACTACACTGTCTCAAGTCACTGAGGTTTCTGGATATTGAGATGAAGAAACGTCACCAAAAAACCCCAACAATATATCCTTGAAGAAGAGAGTAAAAAATAAAACAACTGATAGAGCTTTGACTACATGGGCATGAGGAATGGTATGGTAGTTATAAGCTCTAGTCTTAGAAATCAGATTGCATAAACCAGATGTAGCAATTTATGTGTTTCAACCACTATAAAGTAATTCTGTACTGTAGTACTCAAAAACAGTAAATCTGGAACATGTTATTTTCAATCAAATACATTTAACATGTGAAATCTAGCTTTTTTTAACATACTCCAAAAATTTGAGTAGTACAGAATCTCAAACGTTAAAAATTGCATCATATTCAAATCTCAAATTATTAGAACCCAAAGGTCACTATGTTAGTTGGTGATTTTAGTTTCACAGTTCAGTTTCCTCTCTGTTTCACACAGGGCTTCCCTTCCATACAACAAAAGTAATTCCTTTCCTAAAGGTTTATTTCTGAGTTTAGGTTTGATTCAGTGCTTTCCATGGATTAGCTGCCTTCTAATTCAGTAGCAATATCAAAATTGAGCCCTTCCTCACCAGTGGTATGCAAACACTTTATTGGAACAGGGGGACAGCACTGGGCTCTATATTTAGTTGTGCTAAAAATTGCAGATGTTCTATACATTAATGTAGCTATAGGTACTTGCCAGTTGTGCTAGTTTAAAGTGGCAGGAGAAACGAATCCAACTCAGAATGAGGTTGCAAGTCAGAATAACAATTTAATAAAAGATCACAAAATACACTGATACAGAAGGAAAAATTTGTTTGTGCCACAAAAACAGATGTACAGCCCAGCACAGTGGGGCAGGAACAGAATGGAGCTCACTGACCCCTGTGCTGAACACCACGTGCCCCCCCCGAATTCAATTTAAGAAGAAAGGAAGAAACCTGCTGGTGAAAATGATGGCTGCAGTCTGGTGGCAGTCTCAGTCTGGTCAAGGCTCTGCTCCTCCTCTGGATCTGAAGAGCATTCCCAGTCCCAAAACTCCAAGCTTATATCTCTTTGGGCTCAGATGGGAAACGCCCAGTCCCTCCCCTAGGGCGGAGACTTTCACAATGGGTGATTTACTCTGTGAGGTGAATAATGGCATATTTTTGGCATCCTTGATGGCCCATTAGCAGACATGACCCCTCAGGTGGGTGTGAAGGCAGGAAAACTCCCTTAACCCACAGAAGTTCCTAAACACCCAGCTTGTAGCCTGAGGGGTTGTGTGTGCCTTAGGCAGCTGCTGCAAATGGACCACTGTGAGCAGTTCATGAGAAAATGACATGGAGGGTTTAGAATACACACCCACACAGTGACAAACCGATCCTGCCTACTATAACCAGGATACCAGCACAGATGGAATAGATCCTCTCTTGTTACAACCCTTCAGCAATTAACATCAGAGCACACCACCTGGAATAAATGTGTAGGCTGCTCCTCTAATCAGGCAAAATGGGAAGGCTTCAATGTGCACTGTTGTATGGGATGTAAAGTGGCTCCTAAATGTCTGTCTTTCACCAGGGAATGACTCTAAATGATTAACTGACACTAGATCAATCCTGCCTCTTTGTCCTTCTTTCAAAAGTTTGCTACAGCTAGACTCCTGCAAGAAGTTTATGGTCTACCTTTTTAAGAGATTAATTATTCCCTGTACAGATATCCTTCACAATGGAAAATCCCAATAATTAAAGCTGAGCATAGAAAGTGCCTGTCATGGGTAGAAAAAAGAACACAGAAATATTTGTGAAATGTTCAGATATTAAGTATAGTCAAATTATGTGATCAGATAATAGATTCAATGTTTTTTTTTTTAATAGAATAGTCTTCCTAGAAAAAAAACCATTCTTCCTTTGGAAGAGCGTTTTATAGGAAAGTGCTTTTTTTTTGTAAATATTTAATGAGAAGTTAGATACTTTACTACAAAGATTTTTTTCATATTTCTTTTTGTTCAATAATATACTACATGTATGCTTTCTCACTACTATTCAAATAGTGATGCATGAAAAAAAAAGATCTGAACTGAACAATTGAAATACAGCATTCTGAATGACTCAGAGTTTTTTGGAGCGTCCAAATTGGTTTTCCTTTTTCTAGAAGCCTGAATTTTTTGTGAGATTCTAATGACCCTCTAGTTTTGAAGAAGAGTTTAAAGAAGACTGGTTGACAGAATTGTGTGCAAATAATAAGCTGTTGTTATCAATCAGCTCTAACACATTGCATATCTAATTTCACCCTCCTTAGTTGCTGGTCCTGGCTTCTGCTCCTAGCGAGATGCAGTCCATGCTAATAACTAGCAGATTTTTTCTTTACGGATTAAGTATGTATAGGTGAACAAAACTATACAAACACAGGTGCATGCTATAACAATAAGTGCCTTGTTGATTACTTAAATTAAGACCAATTTCAGAACACAGCTGCTTGGTACTAATATGTCTCCCTTAGCTATTGTTTTTAACAAGTTGTGGAACCTGCTTAAGGAGATTTTTTTTTATCACATTTGTTAGTAGGTACAGAGCATGTTATAGAGCAGCTGTATGTAGAATAATGAGAATTTTTTAAAAAAATATCTAAATTTCACAATGAAATTTTTTAATAGATGAAGGCTTTGAACTTGACTAATAGTAATGTATCAATATTAAGGTTTTTATAAGAAAGAAAAACCCAACTTCTTTTTAGTTTCAGCAGTAGGGATGTTTAGGATACATGTCTACTTCCAAGTCATAGTCCAAAAGTAATGATTGAAGGATTAGTGTTTTCCAAATATGCAAATTAACTTTATATAATAAAGATGAAAAGAGCAGGCAGTTTGGGGGATGATGGGGTTTTCTTTTGTCAAATGTTGACATCTGATCACATTTGAATAGATTCATAAAACATTAGGATGGAAGATCACTAAGTTATACCTGACTTTGCCAGCAGGCTCTCATTGACTCATTTCAAGTAAGTCCTATTTACGTCAATATTACTGATATGCCCTTGGTAAGGAGAAGTTTTGTCTCATAGACACCTGCTGAAGTTCTTAGAGAAGACATTGGGAATGTGGATGTGATAGTCTGGTTGACAGACCCTAAGTAAAAGAATAAAAAGATAGTCCTTGTATTGCTGATTAATTATTTGAAATTGAATGTTTGAATAAACGGTTTGAGGCAGTGAGGGGGTGGAGGAAGGGTCACCAGGGGACTCCTATTGAGATCTGAGTGGGATTGTTCAACATATTCATAAATGATCTGGACAAAAAACTGAATAATGGCATGACAAAGGTTGCTGATGATGCAAATTATTCATGGCACGACTAACAACAAAGGCAATGAGTAAGTGTGAAGACTGGCAGAAAAAATTTATGAGACTGAGTGGAAAATAAAATGGCAGATGAAATTCAGTGTAGAAACATGAAAGCAATGCATAGAGGAAAAAATCTTAACTTTGCCTAAAGATGGCCTTTTAACTGACCATCATCTCTCAAGAGTAAGATCTTGAGGTTATAATAAATATTTCCATGGAGATGTCAGTATCAGTGCTAAGTAGCAATCAAAGAAGCAGTTGTAAATGTTAAGGATCACTAGAAGAAAATAGGGAAAAATAACAGAAAATGTCATAATGTCATTGCATGAATACATGATTTGCTCACATTTTGCTATGTAAAACACAGGTATCCTCATCTTCAAAAGAACATGGTAAAGCTGAAAATATCATGTGAAGAGCAACAAAAATTATTACAGTATTCAATAACTTTCATGTGAGCTTCAATTAAGTAAATCAGGACCTTTCTTACTGGGAAGAAAACCTGTATAGAAGGGATGAAACAGAGACATGAAATATAAACAATGTGAAGGTGGTAGTTGTTCTTATATCACCATTTCTTTCAATACAAGTATATAGGAACTTAACATAGACTACACAAGGAAGTTAAAAATAACTGAAAAGAAATATATTTCACAGAGTGGTTAGTCAGCCTGTGAATGATGTGCCTGTGGCGATTGTGGATACTAAAGCCAGAGGCTTAAATTGGAGACTGGATTAGTCCATGGAAGAGAAATTCATGGACAAATCCTAAACAGGTACTACCACATCCATCTCAGGGATCCTCTGGGGTGAAATAGGTGAAGACTCAGATTGTGTTAGATGAAGACATTACCTTATGACAAAACCCCTGCTACCACTGTCTGGCGCTCTTCCATCAGTGAAAACAAGTCTTTTGTAAAGCAACACAGTCTTGAGAGTTAATCCAGGAAATGTAAAAAACTATGACCCAACAGAGGTAGTACTATGTCAAAGGTGTTCCATTGCAGTGATGCAGGAAACAGAGCAATACAGATCTTTGAAGGGAAAACTGGAAAGAGAAAGAAACAGAGAAATACAGATCTTTGAAGGGAAAACTGGAAAGATTAAGAAACAGAGAAGAGAAAAAAGTTAAGGTTGTTGAAGAGGAAGTAAATTGTTTATAAACTGAGGTGACGAGGTGTGACATAGGTGTTTGCCCTGTTGGAGTGCAAGGGCAGAAAGGACGATTTGAGACTTGCAGAGGGTTGTTAAATATGGGATTGATGTGAAGGCTCCTGTTTTTCAAAGCTACTTTTAAGAAGTAGAATGATATCCCATAATTTTCTTTGACTTTTCCTGAAGTTTTTCATTCTCCTTTCTTTTATGGCTTTAAAGAGACCTTTAATCCATATAATTTTATCCCTGCTAAAGTATACCAATAAAGATCAAGCTGTGATAGAGAATTGCTGGGCCACCTTAATATACTTCACCTAATTTAAAGGTACTAATTTTATCAAACAAGCAAAATCTTTTTGATCATTCATGTGTGTTTTAGATACACACCTTTTACCTCCACAAAGCTGGTATTGTTATGTTTTTTAACTAAACACAGTGTTGAAATTTTTTGCTGTGGGTAAGAAACATTACCCCTTCTCCTATCACTATATGTACTTGTCAAAACTCCCTCTCCAGTTCTCTTTCAGAACCTGTTTTGGTACTGGAAAGCTACTATAAGGTCAACCCTAGGACTTTTCTTGTCCAGGCTGAACAACAACAACTCTCTCAAGCTGTCTTTATAGAAGATGTGTTCCACTCCCTCAGTAATCTTCATAGCCCTCCTCTGGACTTGCTGCAAGAGGTCTACAGCCTTTTTAAATTAGAGGCCCCGTACACAGTACTATATGTGGAGTATCACAAGAACAGAGTGGAGGGGCAGAATCACCTCCCTTGACCTGCTTTTGATGAAGCCCAAGTACACATTACTAAGTCATGTTGAGCTTCTCATCAACCAATGCTCCAAGTCCTTCTCAGGGCTGCTCTCAATCAATTTTCCACTCAGCCTGTATTTGTGCTTGAGATTGCCCTGATCCAGGTGCAGGACTTTGCACTTGTCCATACTAAGCTTAATGAGGATTGTGCAGACCCACTTCTCAAGTGTGTCAAAGACCCTCTGGATGGCATCCCTTCCCTCAAGCACAATGACCGCACCACAGAAATTGTGCCATTAGAAAACTTGTTTAGAGTACACAGAACCCCACTATCTGTGTCCCTGACAAAGGTGTAAAACAGTTCTGATCCCAATACCGATCCCTGAGGAAGACCACTCACCACCTCTCTCCACTTGTACACTGAACCATTGGCTGCAACTCTTTGAGTGTGACTATCCAGCCAATTCCTTATCCACTGAGTGGTCCAACCATTAAACTCATGTCTTCAATCACCAGTTTAGAGACAAAGATGTTGTACAGGACAGTGTCAAATGCTTTGCACAAGTCCAGATAGATGATGTCTCTTTCTCTTCTCTCTTCCACCACTGTTGCAACACCATCATAGAAGGCCACCAAATTTGTCAGACATGATTTGTCTTTAGTGAAGCCTTGTTAGCTGACACCTATCACTACCTTTTTTTTTTTT
>VXAU01000754.1:46034-93724 GCA_013399695.1 Formicarius rufipectus
TTTTTTTTTTTTTTTAATAAAAGAATCTGTGATTAAATGATCAGGTTGCAGTAGATATTAAGTATACAATAGTCAGGAGGTTTTGGTATTATTTGACAAGCAATTAAATGGGCTCACATGCTGAATATCAGAAAGGTGACAGTGCTGGGGAATACTGCAAGTCATATTTTTGGTTTTAATTGGTTCAATCCCTGTATCTGCTTCTGTGGATTCCTCTCTTATACTTACAAAAGCTAAAATCTCTGCCATACCTAGAAGGTAACATAAAGACTGGTGGCAGCAGAGATCCCAAATCTGTGAAAATAGTTGCTACTACTGGTAAAATGTCTAATAAGTATTTCTTCTTGCCACAAAAGACACCTACAGATTAACAAAACATTTGCTGTTTTTCACTCATGTCATCAAGTCTTTATTCTACATGGTATGGAAAAAATAAGAAGGTGCAGATTTCCTTAGGACAGCTTAATGACTATTAATAAAGTGTGAAGTTAAAATGGTAACAAAAGAATGTGTGAATTCAGAGTTTGTGGTCGCAGGAAACTCTGTATGACCACAAAGCAGAAGGGACTACAGTCTACTCCTAATGCTTGATTCGTAACTGTAGGAGGAGACAAAGAGAGGTTTTTTTCCCCATGTTAGATCTGTTATTTGCTATTCAGAGATGAATACAACTCTACTGTTGCTGATGAAGGCTGATGTATTCCTTCACTTGTGGTCTTTAAGGACATTTGTGTATTTTAGGGCCTGAAGGACAAAACTTTTTCTCTGGAAAGTACCTTCATCACTCGTTAGTATGTAGCTGGCCAGTAGGTTCACATATGTATCATCTTCCTTCTGATTAGCCAATGTGGAGATATGCAAAGACCCGGAGTAAGAAGGAAACCACCAGGTGTTGTTGCTGTCTCTACAAATGTGACCATAGGCATTGCAAAATATGGAAAGTGCAGCAACAAAGTATAATTGAGAAGGTAGTCTTACAGATGTGTGGGGAAGAGTAAAGAGTGAGACAAAAAATTAAAAAAAAAAAAAAAAGGTGGGGAACAAATTCTTCAAAAGGTCTGGGTTTGTGGTATCACCTAAGCTTGTAAAGTCATGCAGAAAACTACTAAGCATAAGGAAGAATTCTCAAAAGCTAAACATCAATGTCTGTACATCTCGAGAAGACTAATGAAGAGACAAATTGTAGGTGAGAAAGATGCTAAAGGAATGAGAGAAAACATCAGATTTATATTCTTCCAAAAGACACAACCAAGCTTCAGTATTTTTCTGGCATCTTGGGTTTTTTTAGATTTTAAATACATTTAAATACATATGTATTGCAATATTTTGGTACATTTATATTAGTTTGGTGATGCTTTTTTATTGCCCGTATTTGAATCTCTCATTAATAGACTTTTCCTTGCTTGCTTATGAGCCTCATTCCTTCCAGAAAAGATCCACAGCTTAGTTTGACTGACTGTCTCCATCTCTCTGAGCATCTGAGTATCTCTCAAAAGCAAAATAGCTTCAGAAATTAGTGCAGGCAGTAATGATATAAGGAAGTAACATTTGAGGTAAGGTACTTGGAAGCATTGCAGTCTTACAAGATTAATGAGAGCTTGAATGGATATATATTCATTGTTCTACATGGTTGTGTTTATTTCCCTTGCACCACCTGCCAGTGGTGCTTGCTAGCTTGGCAAATCAAGAAACATTACCGTAATGTCCTCAGTGTCAGCACCAGTGTTTGTGGTGCAGCTTACCCTGGGCAACCCTGAGGACCAGGAGAGGTCACCCTGTGTGGTCTCTAGCTGGCTAGTACATGCAGAGAGACCTCAGCAAATTAGAGGATGGGACAGTCCCCAACCATATAGAGTTCAACAAGGGAAAGTACCAGTTTCTGCACCTGGGATGTGGTTACCTTGGATATACGTACAGTCTGGAGAATGACATACTGGAAAGCAGTGCTGTGGAAAGGGTCTCACAGGACCAGGGGGCCTGGTCGATGGCAAGTTTAATCTGAGTCAGCAGTGCCCTGGCAACCAGGAGGGCTAACCATGTCCTGGGGGGCATCAGGCACAGCATCACCAGCTGGGCGAGGGAGGGGATTGTTCCGCTCTCCTCTGCACTGGTGTCACAGACCAGATTTATACCTCACTGACTGATGGGTCAAATCAACCGTATAGTCTCCATGTGTGTGTGTCAGGGGAGGGGACCAAGCCACTAGCAGAGTGTCCACATGGTCAGCAAAGATGACTGCTGAAGTTTGCAGCCACACAGCACAAAGACTGGCATGGGAGACCCGTCATCAGTAAGGTCTACCTGGTAGCCTGCCCACACCACAACCCCTCACCCTGACCCTAGAGCCTCTGTGTGGCTACAGCACCCATCTCTTTGGCTAACGGGACAGTGAGTGGTCAGTGAAGCAAAGGTCCCGCCTAGTGGGAGTAGCTGCAATAGCCAGAGTTCATAGACATGCATTCACAAGGCTTCCATTGGTCTCTGCCTTGCCTCCCTGAAGCTGTCAACATGTGACCTTCTAAGTGATAATTATGTTTTCCCCTCTCCTCTTTTTATCTCCAGATTCTTTCTTCTCTTAATTTCTCTTCTGCCTTTTTTTTTTTAAATTCATTTATTTATTTATTTAATTTCTCTTGTGGGTAACCAAGCTCTTATTTTCTGTATTTCACTTGAGTCAGGAGTCCCTCACTTAAGTTGCATGGAGTTTGTGTTTGTTGGGTGTTACAAAGGTTCTCTATGCTATAGCAATGCTTGCTAGTCTTGGTAATCTGTTAAAATGCTTTTGTGAAGTTGCATATTATTGCTGTATTTTAGCCAAAACACCTATGTTCTCATCAAATTAAAAGAAATCTCTTAGAGAAAAATGTGTAGCTTTTCTCCAGATGTGAATTCAAGGTATCAGAGAACCAACAGCTTTACAAGGATTCATGTGGGCAAAGTCTCTTGAAGCATAAAATTTAAGCGTAGCACCTGATAAAGTTTGGACCTTCAGAACTGGGTTGTAACAACTGTTCAACCTCACCTTGAATATTATGTGCAGTTCGGGGCATCACAATATAAGAGTGATACTAGGCTGTTGGAGAACATTCAAAGGAGGACAATGAAGATGATGAAGGGCCTTGATGTGAAACCATATGAGGAGGAGCTGAGGTCACTTGGTCTGTTCAGCCTGGAGAAGAGGAAACTGAGGGGAGACCTCGTTGCAGTTACAACTTCCTTGTGAGGGAAAAAGGAGGGGCTGGCACTGATCTCTTCCCTGTGGTGACCAATGACTGGACCTGAGGGAATAGCCTGAAGTTGTGTCAGGAAAGGTTTAGGTTGGATATTAGGAAAAGGTTGTTCTCCCAGAAGGTGGTTGGGCACTGGAACAGGCTCCCCAGGGAAGTGGTCATACCAAGTCTGGCGAAGTTCAAGAAGTGTTTAGACAATACTCCCAGGCACATGGTGCGACTCTTGGGATCATACTGTGCAGGGCTAAGGGTTGGACTTGATGACCCTTCTGGGTCCCTTCCAACTCAGCATATTCTGTGATTTTGTGATGGAGAGGACACTTGACTTTGAGTCAGTCAGCGATAGTGTTGTTTGTGTTTCATGGAAGATACTCTTGCCAAGTTAAATCTAAACCCAGAAGTATTGTTGCTGAAATTCCTCTAGAGCAAGGGACAAAACCAGACAATAACCTGTACTTTCATGGAATAAATTTGATGAAGTTGAGAGTGGAAACAGACACAGCTGCTGAGAGATCTGTGTTGTGGTTAATGCAGCAAAATCTGACTTGACTGTCACTGTTTTTCAGTGAGTCCCATCATTTTTCTTTCCCTCAGTGTTTCAAATTAGGTGTTGCCAGAAAAAAATGTTAATTTCCTTGGAATTTTTGCCTCTCAGAGTTTCAGAGAAAGCCCTGATATTAAAACTTTTCAGACCACAGAAAATGGAAAATACAAAAAACTTAACCCGCAAAGACAAACCACTTTTAAAATTAATGTCTTAACATTCTTAAGACAATTGCCTGAATTTTTATTCTTAGTGCTTTAGAATACATGACATTAACTTCAATGATTTCCACATCTGTACATTTGGGTTAAATATAATTAACTGCCTCAAAGCAATGTTGGAAAGTTAAGCACTTGGAGGAAAATATGAGATGAAAGTTTCTATATGCCTGTAAAATATTAGTGTGATTAGTTATGATATCTTGGCAATTAAAATATAAGTTTTCCTAAACTAAGGCTTTTAACTCACAGTAGAGCATAATGTATGTTTTTCCTTTATGTGAAATACCCCAGAGGAAAGCTTTAAATCTATATTTACTGTCCAGCAGAAGGGGTGAGTTGGCTTGTTAATGGCAAATTGCATTAAGTGCAGAAACCCAACAAAAACATCAATTACAGTGTTAGCCCTTATGCACTCAGCTTGAGGTTGTTCACCAATCATGTGGGAACAATTATCTTCATGGATTATTGATTATATTAAACCCTCAGGCACCTGTGGGGCTCATAAAGCACTTTGTGGTTGCTGCAAAAAGGGTAAATTTTGTTGGCTCTTTCAAGAGCCTTCCTGAATAATTTGAGAATGCATTGCTCAACCTCTAGAGGCAGTTACCACTAGTAATCAGGCTGGTTGGATAATTTGTTTGATTAGAGATTCTTTAGGACATAAATAGGTACACTAATGATATTAGGTAAACTAAAAATACAAGATACTGACACAAAGATCCAATTCTTTTATATATACAGAAAAGAAATTGTGAATATGTTGGTACTGGTGGTTGGAAACAACCTGGGATTGCCAGAGGGAAGGAAATGATGGCACAATTTTCTCCTGAACACTGCCTTAGTGGAGCATACCAACTGCAGAGATTGTTCAGTTGTTTTTGAAGAAGAGAGGTCTTTTTTTTCTCCAAAGATGAATTGACACAAAATAACAGGATTTGAAGCAAACCACAGGAAGGTCAAGGGAAACCCTTCTGTTTTGAATGCTACTAAAATGACATAGGACTCTATAATTGTGAGAATTTTGGCTTCTGTTTTACAGGTAAGTCTTTTGCTTCCAGTTTTCTGCTAAGTCTTTAAGGGTTTTCTCATACTTTTAGGGAAATAGTATTCTCTGCATACTTTTAAACAGCTCTTCTTTTTGTAATATGTTCATTGTGAATATTTGGCATTGTGGCTTTTCTTTTTTTTTTTTTTTTTTTTTTTTTTTTGCCTACCGCATGCTCTTTTTTCCTTTAGTCTTCTCTATTTTAATTTTTTGTTTTGCTCTCATGGCAATTTATGCTACTCCAGTCTAGTCAGAGGAGACAGGATTGTAAAGTCTTAGTTCCAGCAAGACCTTTTAGGAGATTTCTGTGGGATAAAACTGCCTAGGAACCCGAGGAAAAATAATGTAATTTCACGTCCTTGACAGTTTAATGTCAATGACAGCTTTCCTCCCATTTTTCAAATTGGTGTTTTCCACTTACTCATCAAGGGAGTGTCAAGATGAGTTTGATACATGTGCCACTGTTCAGAAATGGACCTGGCTGGGTTTTGGTGGTGATACAGATCTCACTGTAAGTCACCAAATGAATTGGAAATAATAAGAATTAAACTGTGGCTTAAGCTGTACCCCTCAAAAATACCCACAGGTTGCACACGTGTCTCGCAGCCTCTGCTATTGACGAAAAAATATCTGGAAACACAAACAGTATCAGTCATATTTTACCTCAGTGGATTGTATCCCTCTGAAGAGAAGCAGCATTTCAGAAACTTCTGGTTTGGGCAACAGAGTCAACAAGCCCTTGTTAACCTATATGAATACAGGTTCCTTCCCTTACTCTGTGATAACTCCCACCAGTGACATACAGAATAAGGCAAACACACATGGGCAAAATTTGCATACCATGGCACAGTGGTGTTATCAAATGCAGGCCTAGCAATTACCAGAATAGAACTGGGGGATAATGACTAACAATAAAGCTAGATTTAAATCTAGACCTTAGTTTTCTTTAACACAACTGTTTTTGTTAGAGAAGACCATACCTTGTATATTAGATTTCATCATTCCTATGATTATTTCCTATCTCCTATCAGAGAAATTAATATCTGAAAACACATCTGGGGTTCACTCTTAATTAACAGTTACAGAAAATGTAAGCTGAATCCCTAATGTTGTATAAAGCATATGATAAAAAGGTGTTTATTTGCAACCAGCTTAATAGTCCTGATATGTTATGTCTTGAACCAGAATCTCTCACTGAGATTTATTAATCTCAATGCAATCTTATCCATGAGATGAATGTGTCTAGTATATGTTCCTGTAATTTCCAAACATGTGAAATTGGATTTACTTCGTATTCTTAAGAAAGAATGGTATGTTCTTATGCTGTGTAGCTCTATAGATTTGCTAAATAATTGTAGAATAATTGAGTCATCAAGTTTTGGAAAAAAATGCTAAGATCATCAAATCCAATCATTAACTCAACATTGCCAAATCCTCCACTAAACTATGTCCCTCATTGATGCATCTGCATGTCTTTTAAATATCTCCAGGGGTTGTGATTCTGAAACTTCCTTGGGTGTTGATAATATGTGGACTAAAGCTCCTCTGATGCAACTTGAGGCCATTTCCTCTCGTTCTGTCACTTATTACCTGGGAGAAGAGGCCAAACTCCACCTCACTACAACCTCCTTTCAGGTAGCTATAGAGACAAATAAGGTTTCTCCTGACTTTTTTTGTCTTTTCATCCTGGTTCGGTGTTATATAACAGACTCACACCAGGACATCTGCCTTGTTGGCCTTTCCCCAATTCTTGGCTATATGCACACAACCCTACTGTCAACATCATCAAGCTCTAGACAATCAAAGCGCTCCCTGATCTAAAGAACCATATCGTTGCCTCTCCTTCCTTACCTGTCTCTTCTGATGAGTTTATTGCACCTTGTGTGGATCATCCCACCACGTGCCAGTGATGGTAGCAATGCCATGGTTTTCCTGCTGCACCTAATCTTGCAGTTCTCCCTGTTTGTTGCCCTTACTGTGGGTACTGGTGTAGATACACCTCAGTTAGGATATTGACCTCACTGTCTTTTTGGGGAAAGAAGCTCTAAGTCCTACATGACCATTCTCAGGTACTTCTGTGGCTTCTAACATGTCAAAAATCCTTGCATCATTGCTGTCACATGGATCTCCATCCCCTACCTCCACTGAGGCAAAATACCAAAGAACTTCACTAGCTCACTGTCCCTCATAAAGAGTTGTATTACCTTTAGTCTTATCTCTAATCATCCTGATTTTATCCCCCTCCCTCCTTATTGCTAATAGAAACATGGAAAACAATATTTTACAAATACCTAAAAACAGAGGGAGGAAAAACCTTTATGAAGATGGAGATTAAGAGGAAAATATTTTTGTGTCCTCTCAGAAATTTTCCCAAACATGTGTGAGAGTGGAACCTGGGCTTTTTTTCTTACTGTTGATCATACATCATTGTAGTGAAATTCCTGGAAGATACTAAATTCCTTGAGGTATACTAAAATGATGGGAAATAGTAGTTTATACTTACATTGCCATTACTTTTATCTTGATATAAAAGGAGGAAAGAGATCAATGAATAATAATTAAATACTTTTGATCATGCTTCAGCAAAAGTCTCGACAGGATTAATTTTCTGATTATCATATCTAATGAATACATCCAAGGCACTGCTCTGGGCCCTCTTGGCTGGCACAAACAGGACTGCAAAGTAGCAGGGACTGCAGCTCCAGCAAGGTCCTGTGGCTGAGTCTGAGCTGAAAGTGCCTTCCAGTGCCACGGGTTGGCCCAGGTGTCGGTGTCAGTCATGTGCAAGTAGATGTCACTTGAGCAGCAGATGCTGAGCATATGTAAAGAGAGTTTTAGAAGATGACTCCCAATCTGGAGAACAATTGGATTAATGGGAGTCTTACAACTACCTGGCATTACAATGAGCTGTAATTCATCCTGAGATCAGGACATCTAGTGCAAGGTTTTTGTAGCCTATTATCTTGTGTCCAGAAGTAGCCAGTTGCATCTTTCCAGGGGGGAGTGTAAAAGCAGAGCACATGTTCAGGGTAATTCTTCAGAGATGTATCACATTGGTGCTTGCTTAAACCAGTAGTGGATATTCCTCTACACTGCAAGCTGTAAAGCAAAGAAAAAAGTATTAGAGTGTGTGGGAGGAAAAAAAAAGCTTGCCTTTGCTGAGGAAACCACGACTTTGCAGGCAACCTGAGGTGCTCTTTGGCTGGAGGGATTTTTAAAAGCATATGTTTCCTATGTAGACTTTGTGTGTAGTTGACTAAATTAATTGATACTTTTCTCCTTAAGGATTATACTGCCCGTGTTTGCTGTCTCAGAAGCTGTGCACCTGTCAGACCTTCTGCTTGTTATCTAGCATGTGTTCCCAGACTCCTTTCTTTTGCAAATCTAGATTGAACTCGTGAGAAGATGAAGTGTCCTTCTGTATCTATTCCCTCTTTCCTGTAAAAGTCAGGGTGTTGGCATGTGTGGAGGCAGCACATCTCAATTAAATCCTGCCATGGCCCTGATAAATTCAGCAGTGTGTGAAATGGTTGGCAGACATAAAAGAAAAGTAAGATAAATGCTGTGTACTTTTCCAATTATGATCTTCATAAAAATATGAAATCACTCAGGCTATGATTTGGGCCTCTTTCTCCGAGAGCTGCTGTATTTTCCCACCTGTCACTTAAGGGTAGGGCTCATTTGTGAAACTTGAGAGTCTGGAGAAGGGAGAGAGTAGATCATGTTGTGCTTATTGTAAAAGCAGTAAGAGTACTGCTAATAGTAATTTCTGTTACAAGCGGTGGTAAACCTGTCTTGATTTATCTCTTGTGAGGGTGTAACCCATTCAGATAAGTCTTGAGGCAGCTCCAAGCAGAACAAATCTCATTTTGACTCAAACCCTCTGCAGAAAGACCTTTGTCAGTGTTGGACTTGGCACTGCTATGTCAAAACAAAGAAAAAAGGGTAATCAGCAGTTGGCATACAACTCCTCCTACACTAGGCATTGCTGCTTATGTCGGTCAAGTTCCAGGATTTTCACGTTATTCAAGGAGGGAATAAAACACAGAGAAATCCATTTTTTTTTCTTTGTAAGTCGTATGTGAGGGTAGACTTGCCCTGGTAGCGGTGATGCCTAAAAAGAAAAAAAAAGAACTTTCCAGACAGTATTAGTAGAGAGCAAGTCCTTTAATTAAAGTGATTTAAGATACACTGAATACAGAAGTGCATGATACAGCATAAGACTCTTACAAATTAATAACACTGATTAATTATCATACTTAATGGATACATCCAACCCAAGAACTGTCTATCCCCAGAGCCTTCCTCAGGTCTGCCCCTTGGCACACCTCCCTGGAATTGAATTGGAAGTCTCAAGACCTCTTACTTCTTCACCATCATCTTCACATCACATGCCTTTGGAGCTTCTCCGATGTTTCTGAGCCTTCTGCTTTGACTACAATTGTATTTTCTTATATCCTTCTAAGTATGTGTCCCAAACAAGATGTCTTTGCTAAAATCTTTTTCCTTAAATAGAACATTAAATAAAATTTCAAGAATCTAGAGAATTTGATATAAAGCGTGAGAAAGGTTTAGTAACTGTTGACTGCTTTTTTAGTGTTAGAAACTATGTAGCTGTATTAAAATCTGTGTGCTACAGATCTTAAGAATCTTAATGCATCAGTGGGATGTCCCTCCAGACATTAGCCCAGGGATATACATTGTTACCAGGGCTGAGAATGCTTGAAACTTAAGCTGAGACTTAGTGTTTTCAGTTTTGACAATGTAACTCAGTATAAAGTTGTGGATGCCTGCAAGCCAGAGCTAGTATCAGTCGTGCTAGTAAAATGAGGTTGGTATTTATAGAAAGGACAGGTCTGTGGTTGCCCAGGTTTACACAGCACGGCAGGAAAAATGATCATTGTGTTTGGCTGCTGCTTCCTGGCCTGCCCTTGTTCTGTGCCATGTATTTATGCTACACTACTCTGTCAGCTACCCTGTGCTATCTGTGCTGTGCTATGCTACCTATTCTCGAGACAGTCCTCCCACTGCAAGGTGCTATGAATGAGACGCTGCCATTTTCTGAATCACACTGGTAGGGCAGCATACAGGAGGTGAAGATCTGATCCCTTCAATCCACTGTACCTCAGCAGGTAGATGATTTAATTCTCCAAGGTTGCTAGTATTTTCACAGACACTAAGTTTTACATGAGGAGGTGAAGAAAATTAATTAAACTGAAGCAGAGCATTGAAAGTGGACAGAAGATAGATTATTTTGTGTTTATTACATCTGTTCAGGCAGCATTTTAAGCAAATCATGCCCTCTTTGCCAGATAGATTTTCGGCATATGCTTTATCTACTGGTTTGTGTAATTCTAAAGTTTCATTTTGTAACACACATTGCTGTATAACAGAATTATAAGTGTCTCAGTGGACAGATACCAGCCTCTTATTGCAATGTTTTGAGCTCCAATTTGTTTGAAAGAAAAAAAAAATCAAAATTATGTATGATTGATGTCCTTCAGCTACAAAATAGGTAGACACTCACAATTCTTGTGTTTTACTATCTAACTTATTGAAACAGAAGGTAAAGTACATTAGTTAACCTGTTATGTAAAGACCACAAAACTATCATTTTTCTAGTACTATAGAAAGTACCTCCTCAGTGTGAACAAATGACTGTTTTCTCCAACTGTGATCTGTGCTTTAATTTTGCTGGCATATTATTTTACTATCCTATGCACTAGCTCTTTACACATTCCAGAAACCATCAAATAGTGCAACAGGGTTTCCTTTTCTTCTACTCATTAAGAAATAAAACCTCCAGTCACTCTCTGAGTCGCACAGTTGCGCAGTTGCACAGGCTTGTTTTCCAAAGAAGAGGCTGTCAGAAGCACAGAAAACCTGTTGTCAAGTCATTTATTATACTTGAACTGTGGTTGAATTTGGAGCCTCTAGCTGAGATCAAGACTCCATCAGTCCAGGCAGTGTATAGCCATGTTGTAAAAAAATATTTTTTACATAATGATTGGACAGAGTGGGTAGAAAAATACAGCATTACAGGGGTATACTATACTCCTGCTATCAGCTGGCCCTGGTCACTGGTGGTCAGTTGCTCCTCATCCAGCTTCCCAGCATCTTGTCACCATGACAGAGGGAGACTGCATCCGTCTTCTGAGACGTCTCAGAGAGAAGGATATTGGGGTACAGGGTAGGGGATGAATCCTTGGCTGCACCTGCTGTATTTCAAACAATTTATAGACAATTTGAGGTTTAGCTGCTGTTTTAATAAGAAATTCCCCTAAATGAAATTCGGTTTCTTTTAGCACAATCTTGTGCACCAAGAGATCAGACCAGAGCCATTGGGTAAGACCAGTTTCTGCTGTCAGTATGTGAAAAAATTTCTTCTATTCTGCTGTGAGGGTAGTCTCACATCCCCATGTCATAAGAGCTCTTCTGAGAAGCCTTTGCCTGGCACAGCTGGAGCCATTGTCCATGGCCGTCACTCATTGCAGTGAAGACAAAATGGAGCATCAAAGAGTACTACTTGGCATTTGCAGTGAGAAATGACAAAGGCCAGGAACCTGTGAGGAATGAAGCATGTGTCCCCAGACATGGTAACTGAGTCCAAAGAACAGTGGAGGACATTATCCCAAGTACTTCCTTCATATCTGTGCTTTGAGTGGGAGAAGGAATCAGGCATTCTCAGCTGTAGCCCCAAAAGGAATTAGCCAGTACAAGCCAATAGCTCACATACTGAACAGGGCTGTTGGGGTGCATCAGTGGTGGTTTGTGGCATTTATAACAAGGACAAATAGAAAAAGTACCATCTCTCATTGTATGCAAAGGTTATATTGAAGAAACTGTATTATAGTGGAGATATGTTGTAAAGGCTTTTTCAGTGTACCAGTTCACATTTGTTTTTCCCTCACCAGATTTGCCTTTTGAAGTGTGTTTCTGCAACTCAATCCAATTTGCCATGTGAGGACTGTGAAACAGAAGCCTTGATACATTTAGTTCAGTCTTTGATAGATCTAAATCTTTTTCCTGGAGATGAAGTTGCTAACTTTCATAGCTAGATCTGACCTAAATCTATGGAGGTCAGGGATAGTCTTTTAGAGTTTCCATTTCAAACCATCTATTTCACCTGCTGTGGTATAATATATTTGATTCTATAAAAGAACAAAGACAATGAATTAAATGTTTTTGCTAGTTAAGTCTGACCTTGGTAGTAATTCACGAGTGTTGAGTGTAGTTACGCAGCTTCATGGGCAGATTGTGCAAAACTATAACCATTAAGCAACATGTATCTCAGAAACAAACCGTGCACTCAAACACTGTGGTCAGGCATATGCAAAATAATAAACCTTAAAAGAATTCCCACCAGTAGCAGGAAAATTCTTCATGATTGGTGGGTTTTGCCTGTGTCCAAGCTGATAAAAAGTGAATGGTCATGAAATCATGGTGTACTGTATATCATCTAAAAGCCAATTTTCCTTCCATTTGCAGGAAAACTCCGTATTTGATTGATTACATTGCTTTTTTCTTGTATTTCACGTGTACAGATTGATGAATACCACACTATACCTGTAGTACCTGAGGAAATGTGCTAATTTTGTTATAATTTTATTTATGAGGCACCTTTAAGGGTTATTTGCATTATTTATATAATATTTACATTCTGATACATTTTGTTATGACAAAGGCTTTTCCTTCAGGATGTTTACTCGTTTGTGTGGCTTGGCAAACATGATTTCACTAAAAAAAGGGTGATTTTGTTTGTTTTCCTCAAGTTGGTTTATTTACCAATCAAAAGAATGCCTTTCCTCATATGAAAGGATGGATACTGTCTGGAACAGTATGCCAAATAATTTACCAGTTATAGGTGTAAAATTACACAAGAGTTAATATGAAAGTTTATTTTTATTCTTTCATATTCAGTTTGAGTTAACTGGCTTAGTGTAAGTTGTATTATGTCTGCACTGCTGCAAGGAAACGTCCTGACATGCAAGCACCTCTATTCCTGGCTTACTGTGTGATCTTGTTTGTTGGAGTGGACTATCACGGAAGGGTACACATGGTTCTATATGTAGGAAGGAAGTCAGGTAAAGACATATTTCTGAGCATCCCACTAGAAATTGCCTAACAACTTCCAGGAATCTAAAACTTCATAGTTTCATTTCTCAAAGATGAATGAAAGACTTAATTATTCAACTAAGGTTGAAAGCTAGAGTCAAGCAAAGAAATGAGATGGCTGCAAATGGGTAATATAATAGTTTCAAGTCAAGTGGTAGATTTAAACAGAGAGAGGGTAGGTTTACATTAGATATTATGAAAAATTTCTTTCTTGTGACAGTGGTGAGACCTTGGAAGAGGTTACCCAGAAAAGTTGTGGTTGCCTTAAGCCTGGAAGTGTTTAAGGTCATGTTAGATGGGACTTTAAACAACCTGGTCTAGAGAAAGATGTCCCTGCCCATGGCATGGGGATGGAATTAGCTGGTCTTTAATACCCCTTCCAACCCAAACCATTCTATGATTGTATAATTTTGGGATGACCCAGTTTTTACTGCGGTCTATTGGACATGATCTGAGGATGTAGACAAAGCAAACAGGTGGGGTTAGGCAGAGCCAATCTAGGCACTGTGTTTGCAGATAGGATACTGGGGAATCAGATTACCTCATAGTAGCACCTGACTCAAGTCCAAATGATCTGTATGGAGTAATTTTCTGTGAATGAAAAGAAGCAACAGTGCTACACATGCGTAGGGAACCACGGTAACTCTCAATAAGTAGGACTTTGGGTTTTATATATGTGTCTGTGGTTCCCTCTTTTTTTTTTTTTTTTTTTTTTTTTTTTTTTTGGGGGGGGGGGNGGGGGAAGGTGGTATTGTTTATTTGTTTTGTATGGAGTTGTTGCTGGTTTTATTTGTTTTTTTGTTTATTTATTTTTAAGGTAAGAAGCTACAAAAAAACCAAACAAAAACAAAAACAAAAACAAAACAAAACAAAAAACAAACAAACAAAAAAACAAAAAAGAGAGAGTATAAAAGGCAGCTACTGAGAGGGACATTTTACCCTGTGGGAAAGCATTCAGAATCAATGTGGTTTTTTTTGTTTGAAGGTACCATACGGTCTCCAAAGTGGGAGAAAAGAGACAGAGGTCTTTAGCAAACCCTAATGCTTCTGTGAAAATCCTGTGAGTAGTCACTTCACAGCTACTGTAGGGCCAGATCCCTGAGCCCAGCTTACTGTTTTTGGCTTTAAGAAATGCTTTTATTTTTTTCACCAAGTTTGTTCTGAAATTCAGGATTGAGGAGCAGGAATTACAGTCCTTGCTCCTGTGGTAAGCGCTTTTTGTCAGAAAAAGCGTGTACTCTTCCTTGGCAAACCTTCCTCAGAAACATTCCTGTAACAAGGTTTTGACTGGTTGATGCTTCAGATTAAATAATGTTTTTATTTTATTTTAGAGTAAAAGTTTGAAATACATCTCCTTGTGAATAGAGATCAGTATAAATAGGAACCAAAAGCTGAATATTCTGCCTAGTGTATCCCAATTAATCCTGGATTATTAGGATGCCAATCTGAAAGTAGCTGGCTGCTTTATAACACAGCTGGGCACTCACTAATTGTTTTTATTAATGAGGAAAGCTTCCCTTCCTCAGCTGTTTCTTAATGAAATTGTGGCTTAGGAAATCAAATCAGACCACATTTGCACACATTTTTGTGACCAACAGATTGTAATTTGGATAAGAATAACATCTGAGTTTTAAATACAGCTCATAGATAATTAATGCACATTCAATGGTAATAATTAAATTTATTAACACATGAGATACTGTATCTGACCGAGAGAGATTTGTTACATTAGGAATGCAATACAGAAAGAGAAATATTAGGAAGCAACCTTTGACATCAACTTAGAAAGTATCTTGAAAATATTAAATAATTTTATAGTTCAAATAAGTATTCCAACAGCTCTTTATGGAAAGATGAGATATAGTTTGTAATAAGTGTTTGACACCAGAGTACTTCTGGGAGACTTTTATTTCTTGCCTCAGCCACTTGATGCAGGTCACTGTTTTGTGAGATGAATGCTCTTGTCATATAACATTTGCCTCTGTCTAGTGCTATATTTTTCCCCTTTATTGTGCCTGTGAATCAAATGCAAACAAAATTATGGTGCCAAATAAATTTGACAAGAATTAAATAGCATTCTTAGTCAATTTTGTAATGCATCTGAAGGACCAACAGAGATTTTTTTTATTTTTTTCCCCCATTTTACGCATCTTATTTAGTGATGGAATAAAAAGCCATTCCCTTATAGGGTCCTGGATTGGATAGGGCTGGTGCAGACAGTCTTCTGCAATTCTCTTCTGACTGCTACTTCTGTGTTGTGGTAATGCAAGTGTACTGCAGCAAACTTTCAGGAGCTGTACAAAGACTGCCCATTTGTGGTTTCTGACATTTACTTGTGGTAAGAGAGAAAGGCAGTGAACTGTGCACTAAACTGAGACTGTTGGTCCCTGAAATACACACTCTGAAAGCCATGGTAATTGGGACCCTGCGTCATGAGAGTGCTGAAAATTGGAACAAACTTTCCAAGTGTAAGTAAGAATATGACACATAGTATGAAGGATCGCATCCTATGCAATTACAGTGCTAGTACCAGAGGAGGAAAGATTGTGGGAAGCTGTATCCTTCACTGGTCCCATGACCTACTGACCCATTTATGTGTGCCCTAAGGTTACGCTCCACAAGTGGATGCAGTACTCGGATAATGACATGGGCCTCCTTGCTACAGTGAGTGCAGTCTGTGAACCCTGACTCTCCACAAAGAGAGGGTCACTGACCCCCTTTCACTTTCATCTTTTCTGTCCAAATTGTTGCTATGGTGTCTTCTCTGGGTTCCTGGAGAAACAGCTCTCTAAATGGAAATATTCATAAAGGGGAACAAATAATGAAAAGCCATTGAGAAGACAGAGAGAACAGGGAATTCCTCAAGGTTGCTCTAGGATCAGAATGTGAGGATCTTCATTTTCTGACAAGGAGGTGGCTTGTTATTTCAGTTTATGTTGACTCCAATAAGAGTAATTGATTCTTTTTTCAAAGACTATATTCTTTCAGAAATGCAGTTATCTTACAATGATTCATGTGAGATTTTAAGTATGAAGGGAGGTGATGGGGAGGAAAAACTTGCAGGAGGAAGTATCGTTACCTTCCCTCTCCCCTGTTTTTTGTCTACAAGGGCCAGAACATCCTGGGTGGTGAGAGCAGACCCAGGTTCAATGCAACATTTACATCCACTTTGGTGACAAAGTACTGGACTTGAGTTAAAATACTGGGGAGGCTCATGTGGCCAAAGCAGCTTTATCAGGCAGAAGTGGTAGCCTGAACTGTTTTTCAGGATGAGGACCTGAGAGAGATAAGAAGCTGATAGTGCTATTTTCTTTCTGCTGAGAGGGTAACCTGGATGTGACAATGCAGTTCACATCTACCTATATTCACATCAAACAACTACTTGCTGACTTTTCCCATGAGTAAAAGACCATTCAGCTCTTCATAATTCTGCCTTTGACATCTCCATGTTGGTTTGTGTTTTTTTTTTTTAACCTCCCTCCTGGACCAAAGTTTCAAAGCTAAACAAGGAATAGCTGTTAGCAGCCAGTGGCCAGTTCTTGGGGGGTGAAGTCACCAAACCAGCCAAGAAACTGCTTTTCTATGGGTTGAACTTTAGTTAATGTCGCTGGAGAGAAATAACAAAGCCATTCATCTCCAGATGAAGATCTCAAGAAGCAGCATGTCCCGGGTCCTCATGAGGAAGTTCTGGAAGATGATAGAGAGCAAGACAAGTTGGGCTTTTCTGTGCTGACTTCAATTCTTTTAGCCAAGGGTTTGTCTGTCTCTTGCAATCTAGCTATGCATGACATGGGTTTGGACCTTCCAGCCATATCAGTGGATAATTTACATTTACCCTTATGTCTTTCTGCAGGTGTCAGGTCTAATAGAGTGGCCTTTTTTTTTTCTTTTTTTTTGATTTTTTTTTTTAAATTGACCAAGAGAGAGATGAAAGTATTCAACACCAATCCCAGGACGGTCAGAGTTGGAGAGGCCCAGATACCAATCCAATCCAAGGGAAGACAATCACTCTGACTCAAAGCATGTGTGGCCAGGGATATAAGGGAAGGTAGCATTTTTAAAGAAGAGTTCAGCCTGAATGGTATCTGTAGGACATAGTGAGAATTTGCAAAAATATTATGCAAGGTTTTAACATTTACTCAATGAAACATTTTTCTCAAGCTGAATATCTCCCTCCCCTCAACTGTTGCATGAAGCAGAGAAGATTCAATGTACCACTTTTTTCAAATGTACAATAATTAAAATGTCAGCTACTGCTAGAAAAGACTGGAAAAAAGTTCTCTTAAAATAGTTACCTAACCTGCACCTTTTCCTTTCAGCTGATATAATTTCTCTGCCAGTCAGCAGCTCAGAGAGCAATGCTCAGCATGTTTTACAAGCATTTCATGTAACTTGTGGAGAAGAATAAAAAGGTCATCTTTCTAATGCTGTGTAATCCTGCACACAGTTAAGTACTAAAGGTACTTATGTTTTGAACCAATAGTACTGAAAAAAAACCAGGAATGGGAGTCATGATCATTTAGAATGGGTTCTGTTTGGCATATACATGATCAAAGCCAAGAATAATTGTTTGCTGAGAGTGACATATTATATATTTTCAAGTTATGGCACTTCTGTGGTTTTGCCCGTGTTGTAGCTTATATCCTCAGCTGTGTCCAGTGGAGCTATGCAATGGATTTGCCTTCATTTCTGTCTGTCTGCTGTGTGTATTGATTATCTGAGCAAATGATGCTAAAGCAGCTAAGTGATGTTTACCCAAATTGAAAAGATAATTGGCCAGATTCATCCCTGATGTAACTGCTCCAGTCACTGAAGTTCTGTCAAGGACAAATTTGTCTCAAGGGAAGGAGAATTCCCCACAACATGCCTTTCAAACCAAAACAGTAACCAAAAATAAATTAGGAAAAACAAAACAGTTCTCCAATAAAAAACACATCTTATCCAAATTTGTGTTTCTGTGCTGGGATCTAGAAAGACACTGTTGGAGGATGAGTTCCTATGGCAGGGTGTGACTGCAGGGCCCTTGTGCCCAGTCCTTGCTCAGCTTGTGCTATAGAGACTGCTGTGATCAGGTCCTTGAAAAGTTTGGCCTGGGTTTCCTCCCTAACAGGTCTCCATTGTAGGGTGAGGACAGGAATGTGCAGAGGGGAATCCAGTGGACACCTCCTTACCTCTTCCATGTCTATACCTCTAAATAAAGAAGGAGCACACATCTAGGCCTGATAGACCCAAGAGGCTTGTGCCCACCATGCCTACAGTTAGTACCTCTTAGAGCGGATGAGAATGAGAGACAGCTAGTTAGTGAGGTTGAAACACAGCCTGCTTTATTTATCAGCATAAACATCCCCAGGGGGCTGGATTAAGTGTTTGCATGCTGGGGAAAGCAGACTGTGCCAGCAGAAAGGATGAATCAGTCCTAAAGACAGATGCATCTTGCATTCGACTTCTGTGCCTGCTAAATTGCCCTGCACCCTGATATTGGAGAAGCTCAAGCCTGCAGTGTGATGTCCTAGTACTAGTGGATATTTTTAGTCAGGTTTTGTCTGATGTTAGCTCTTCTTCAGTGTTAGCCATTAATGCAATGCACATGCTCTTTGTGTCATTTTGTGCTTGGAGTTTTCTCGATGGATGGATTGTTCTGTAACATGGATAACCCTAATGAATAAATAAATGTCAGCATGATAGTTTATAAAGTAAAACACTATAGCTGTTCTCAGTAACACACTAATGTAATTTTACCTTTACAGCAGCTCTGATCTCAATTTCAGTGTCTTCAAATCTATCCAATGTAAATCTGAATGAACAATTCATTATGAATAATTTATGCAGTGGATTTGACCCACTTTTCTGTTTACATATTCCTATATTTCCTCTGTAGTGCCTGTGCTTTCTCCTCCATTTTTTTTTTTCCCCAGCAAACCTAGTTTGAGGCCAGGTAAGGCTATCTAAAACAAATGGTAATTTAACTCTACCTACTGCTTGCTTCCAGGCTGTGGATGCAATATTTCTATGAAAAAATATGGTATGGAAAACACACTTAGATTATTTACATTTTTTATTATTCTTCTTTGAGGAAAAAGCATATAGGTAATTTATTGTTTGCTGAGAGTTTAATGTTTTATCACTGGCACATTTATAGAATTTTCATCCTGTGATTGGTTATGTCTGCATTACTATTGTTACTATTTAGTAAAATTAATTTTGCAAAGAAACTCTAAAATAATCAGTATCAGGCATAGAAAGTTCAGTGTAAAGTGCAGAACAATGCATTTTCCTCCTTTTCCCAAGGCTTTGTCTTTGAGCCTCAGTTCTAAAAAAATCTGGCTTCATTCCTAATTGATGCAATACAGACATGGCATGCATATTTTTCTGTGTCTGTTCAGAGGACTTTACATTCTTCATTGTCCTGGCATACTTTTAAAAATGAAACTGTATTTGCACAGTTGTTCTCATGAACATCTGTGTTATCACTATACATTCCTTTAATGATTCCAGTGGTTCTGACATAGCAAGTTATTTTATCTGTTGAACAACTCTTTTGAAATCTTTCAGCTCTTGAATTTGTTCTGTTGTTTGCTTTTTAGACTACGATGTGGCAGCCTGTATTTCAGCTTCAATAAAGTCCAGAATTTGGCCCTCATCCTTTGAAACTATTCTCAGCCCTTTATAAAGATGGATAGCTTGATCATGGAAAGCAGAATACAGCTTCTGAAAGAAATGGGAACAATGTACAAATGAGGCAGTAAAAACAAGTGACACATTACATTCACTAGCCAAGCAAGGTGCTACAGACTACATAAAGGCAAAGATGCTGACTTCACAGGACCCTGTGAGCAGAGCTTCTGTAGGCAGAAGTAATTTATAAATACTAGTACATTAATGACAGTATGTGGTAAGTGAATTACTGAGATGTTGGTAAATACTATTCTCATTAAAAGTCGATCTATTGTTGGCACTAAAACCATAGTTATCAGAGATGCCTGCATCTTGAACCATAAAAAGATGTCAGTCTGAGCTATAATCTGGCAAGAAGAGTCTCAGCTGAGAGGTGAAACCTTATAGGTGCTGTAGAGTAAATCTTTTTAAGCCACTGGAAAGGCATACATATATAAGATCCTGGAAGACACCTTTCTATTAATTTCTGGCAGAACAGCAGAGGAAGTAGGCTAATGATCTTCAAGTTACAGGTTCGAGCTGTCAAAGCGCAGCTAATTTTGAAAAATGAAGTGCCCTGGCAAGTGGATTTTGGGTCATTTTATACTGTGGATGTTATAAAGATATTCTGAGAATCTTTCCATGGTCTAACTTGCTCTCTCAAGGAGTGTATTTGCCTTTTAGGTGTTATCCAAATGTGTCCCTGATTAATTGTGTCCAAGCTAATAAATGGGTTCAGGCTTCCATTTGATTTTGTGGTTTAGGTGATCTGGTGGTGGTTGCTGGAGAGAGTGTTTTTGTTTGTTTTGCTCGTTTGTTTTGTTTGTTTGTTTGTTTGTTTTTCTTGCAAGACAGAGCCTAGGGAAGGAGTCTATGCTAGAAAATATTGAGCTAGCAAAAATGTTGTGGAAATACAGTAATAACTGTGAATGGGAATGGCTGAGATTCAATCATCACATAAAATTGAAAAACTAGGAATGTATTCCTAATTTTTTGTAGTTTTAGAGTACTGTATATGTGGAAGGTTACTGTACTTCTTTTCAATGGGTCTGGTCGAGGAAGCCCAATTAGCCAAATAGACCACTTAGATTTTGAAGACTGTAGTTGAACAAGGATTCGAACATAGAGTGACTCTTGGTAAACATTTTCTGATCAATGATGAATCAAAATGCGTTCTGTTTGACTTCTTGCTTATGCAAGTACCTGCCAGCAAAGATTTGTCTCAGCAATTTGACTGGAGTGCTAACTCTGTGAAATGCAAAGGGTCCTCAGGAGTTGACAACAGGGACACTAAGATACATACATCTCAGAAAAGGGATTTCTACCTGGAGGAGAGGCGAGTAGGACATGCAGAACAAGAGGAAAGATGACTTTGCTGAGCCAGCAGAGAGGTTCCATTTACTTTATTCTGTCTAGTTAGTTCTTACTCATCAAGGTCCATAGATAAGCATAATTAGATTCCTTAACCTTGTTCACCCTGATTTTTCAATAACCATGGACTGCTATAATAATCCTGCTTCCTTACTGATGATTTCATATTTGCATGTTTTCTTATTAGGTCTCTCTTGGGACACGGCATTTTTTGGTCAAGACACTTTCTAATTCCCAAATTGTTCTGCACTAGGATCAGACCTGACTAAAGGTGATGCAGTAAGGCCTCAGAAGTCTATTGGGATCACAAATGTTTCTGAGAAACCCAGAGGCTCAAGTAAAAGGACAGCAGTATCTGTGTGACTGTAGCATTGAGGTGATGTGTAAATGCCTTAGAGATAGGTGTTGTCCCTCTGCTGCCAGGCTGTAAAAGGAGCCTGTAGTACTGCTCGAGTCTCAGTGTCTCATAATGAACCTGATTATACCTAAAGGCTTCCTCCTGCAGTGTATTTGAAAAGCATCCTCACTGAAGAGCATGCTCATTCAGGGGTTTAGCTAGCTTCTCAGGGCATCTTTTCTTCCTAGAATAGTTTCCATCTTCTTGGATTATTCTCCATTCACACTTTCTGCAATAACCTCATCTTTCTCATTGACATGTTGACATAATGTAGTAAGCTATCATGTAAAGAGGTACTGCACACAGATTGAAAGCATTGAGTGTCTTGTGATTCTTCAAGAATCTCTTAGGAATGTTAATGAATCCCATTGTTACTCATTCCATCAACAGCTTTATTTNTCAAGTACAACATGTTTTAAAATGTTTATTGTAAAGTGTTGAAAGTAGAGCCTTAAAACAAGATCAATATTCTTCTCTGTACCATACAAGGTTAAAAGAGAAAAGGTAATTTGAAATGCAATTTTGGTTTTCTTAACTGGAGATTCTTATTCTGAACTCAGAATAAACTGAATTTTCATCCACTGTGTACAAAGGAACGACTGTATTTTTACTGATATTGCAATTTACCTGATTGCCCATCTTTAATACAAAAATGTTAGATCTTGGAAGACGTGTTTTCTCCTTAAGACTGCATGTTTTTGTCCAAGTAATAGAGTAGATTAAATTAAAATTTGATCTAGGGTTTTTGAATGATGCATCATTCAAATGAGGAAAAAAAGTGTTGTTCTGTATTTGAAAGGTGGTCTTAGGCTTTTTTAAGCAACAATATGATAACCTGGAACTTAAAATACAAGAAAACTGAATAGAAAGATAAATAATTGTTCATTTATATACCATACATGAATGTATATGACATTTATAAATATTTGATTTGTACATCTATATGTATGCATACACGCACAAATGCACAATGTGTTTTATACATGATTAGACTTCAAAGACATATTTCATGAATCACTTTGACAACTGATTAAATAATAGTTTGCATGTTGAGGAGTAGTCATTTATACGTAACCTTCCCGGATGAGTTTTTAAGTTCATAGGGCCGATGAAGACTTTTCTCACTCCTCTTCTTTGTGCAGAAACTTCAGTTCTGTCCATCTGGTTTTTAGATAGGAAACTACTCAAAGTTACTTCTTTTTAAAACTTCAAATTTATAACACAAATCTCTGAAGGTACGTATACGTAGTCCCATGGTAGCACAACTAGATTTCATACCCAATCCTCATCTCCTTGCAAGCTGTTGTATGTTTGGAAGTTGTCATCTGGACAGTAACTGGAAAAAAAAAAGCTCAATGTTTCCTTACAGTAATAACAAAAGAGGCCAACCTATGTACTTCCAGGTGGTGTAAGCACACTCTCTAGGTTTGGTCCCAGTGCCATGGGGTGGTATATGGATAACAATAATCTGCCTAATGACAAGGTCGTAAGTTTTCCTTTGTGGTTTCTGCCCACAGTGACTGCTGTACACAGAGGAGGGTAACTTCCAGCTTTGTCAAGGAGACTGTATCATAAAACTCTGTAATGATGATGAAACAGAGAAGAAGAATATTTTAAATGACATCACATGCTTGTTTCAATGGAGCACATACAGATGATTTCAAGGGCAGCTTAAACTTCTCTACAATAGCTATCAACAGATATACACCTGATGTACACACGGGTTGTGGAGTTTCATGAAAGACTGTAACTTTAACTCCGGATAATTGTGGTGGCTTCTTCAGTGTTACACCAACACCATCCTTCAGTAATTATAATAGTGATTAAATTAGTATCTTTCTGTGGTCTCTTTACATATTTTCCTCATGTCCTTTTTGTATACTATATCTTCAGATATTTTTTTCTAGGTTACCTCATAAAATTTCTCTGTCAGTACAGAAAATGAGGAAGTGCTTTTGTAAACAATGTGTAGTATAAGGAAGCATTTGACTCTAGTGAAAAGAGAAGGTGTAGGAGAGAAGAGGCACAGAGCAGAGGTTTTTGTCCTAGAATGGAACCTGAAAGACCTGTGTAACTTTCCAGCTGCATACTCCCAATGTCTAGGGACTCAAAACCTCACATTGATCAGGGAAATGTCTTGAGCTAACCAGCAAGTAACACTACAAAGGCCAGAATCGAAACACTTGTCCATCTCCAGATGTCAGAAACTAAAGCAAATGCTGCAGGAAAGCACCTTTATTCTCTCTGGCTGCAAAATACGTTCCTGAATGTATGACACTGTAACTATTCCTCTGAAGAACCAAAACTTGTTTAAGTGGATAACAGATGCCCAAGTGGACAATCCAATGCCTTTTATGCAACAGTTCGGATTCTGATACCCATCCATGGAGCTAGAGACCTGGACCCAAGTCACTCTTTGCCTTGAGGGAACTCTGTTACATCCCCTCTCACACTGGAGGGTCTTCATCCTGTCTGAGGTTGCAGAAGGTTGGATGCAAAAATATCTTCTTTCTCCTCATTGTTTCCCAGTTTCAGAACTTGATGTAGAAGGTGTTGTTATGCCAGGATTTGGGTTCTTTCCTGGAATGATGAGCTTGAACATTCTGGGGATGCAGAGGACCTAGACCATTCTGCTGCTGAGCAGAATCTGTATTTCATTCAATTCTATACAAAAAGTGAACTATGTTGTCATGTCTTATATGTCAAGTCTGTCATATCCTTATATGACTCGGTAGTCATATTTTAAGAGAAAGCACAGTTTTCATTATGATTTTAGACTGCTAAATCAATTCTTAACTAAGTAAGTTAAAAATGCGAGTATGTACCTCAAAGACAACAGAAGGACAAGCTCTCAGGTGCTCTGTTTCTGTATTTCTTTCCGGTTTAACTAGATGTACTTCACACAGTGTGCTGACTTCCGTGACTCTTGTTTTAAGCAGATTTGATTTCCTAGATATCATGCAGGAACCTGGATTTTTAACTCATATTTTTGATTGACATTTTTCATGCCTGGATGTCTCAGTAGCTACTGTATGGAGCAAAAGCAGGACTGAGGAGAAAGCATATTTCCCATAGGGTGGGTCATCGCTGAATACAAATGTAATCTTATTATACTTTTCTTACCATATTTCCTGTGGAGAAAACCTAGAGTGAGACTTGCTGTAGGATATTTCAGTACGTCTCTTATTTATTCATACTGGGATAGTAAGGAAAAAACAGAATAAAACAAAATTCTTCACTTTGTCCCTTGGTATCATGGCTCTGATATAGTCTTTATTCTACAACTTTCCTGCGGCTCCCACTGGGACTGACCACAGCAAGGAAGAGAGGAGCATAATATTTTCTTTTTTACAAATGGAAAACTTCTGCTTAACATTGTCAATAGGTCTGCCAGAAAGATTTTTTTTTTTTAAATTTATTTATTTATTTTATGTTTTCCCTCCTAAATGCTGCCTCTGAACCTCTGCCTCTCTCCCAAAAATATTTCAGTTCTGGGCATAAAACACCCAATGTTATGTGATAGCCACCAGCTCCCAGGCAAATCAGAGCAAATATTGAGTGATTTCATTTTAATACATTGAAGTAGCTAGTATATAAGATAGACTAAAGTAAAGCTACCAGTATGATCAGGCATCACGGTCTGTCATCTTGTTGACTTGGAAGGCAGAATGACCCCTTGTTGACCAGGAAAGCAAGTTCTGAAAGGCTCTGGAATAGGTTTAAGAAAGAGCAGCCAACTTTAGAGGAGATTTGAAAAAACTATAGCCAAATTAGTTATTAGAGAAACAAGATCCTCGGGATTCACTGTGAGACCCTCTGACCCCATGATATCTTAAGTCATTGAGATAAACTAGTCTATTTAACACCTACAGTAACTTGGTATGGTAGGTTGATCCTGACTAGATGTCAGGTGCCCACCAAAGCCACTCTCTCAGCTGGGCGGAGGAGAGAAAATAAAAGAGAAAGGGAAGGGATAGATTACTCACCAATTAACGTCATGGGCAAAACAGGCATGACTTGGGGAAATTACTTATTACCAATCAATTCAGAGTAGGCTAATGAGAAGAAAAAAAAAATCTTAAAAGAACCTTCCCTCAACCCCTCCCTTCTTCCTGGGCTTAACTTTACTCTTGAATTCTCTCCCTTCTCCTCTCTCAGCAACAAAGAAGGACTAGGAAGGGAGTCTGTGGCTAGTGCATTACACATTGTCTCTCCTCAGGGGCAGGACTCCTCATAGTCCCTGCTCCATGGTGGGGTCCCTCCCACAGGAGATAGTCCTCCATGAACATCTACAACATGAGTCCTTCCCACGGGCTGCAGTACTTCACAAAGTGCTCCATAGTGTTTCCCTTTCATGAGGTGCAGTCCTTAAAGAACAGACTGCTTCATGGTGGGATCCCTGGGGTCACAAGTCCTGCCAGCAAACCTGCTCCAGTGTGGGTTCCTCTCTCTACAGAGCCACAGGTTCTTCTAGGAGTCTGCTTCATCATGGTCTTCCCACAGGGTCACAGCCTCCTTCAGGCTACTTGCTCTAGGGTAGGGCTCTCCAGGGGCTGTAGGTGGATATCAGGTCCATCGTGGGCCTCCATGGGGTGCAGAGGGACAGACTGCTTTACCATGTTCTGCACCATGGTGTGAGACAATGAAATGGTTTATGGTTTAAACATTGTTAAAATCACTGAAGGACTTTTGTCCACTGTAGCAAACGGCAAAGAAACAACTGCTCACCAAAGCTCACCCCTCCCTGAATATGTCTACTAATTTGGACTATGATGGGAACTTGAGATAAGGTGGTACCATTATCCAATTTCCCGAGGAAAAGAATGAATGCACAAGTGTGAAGAGACTCTCACCACTGAGAAGACCATAAAAAGTGAATCAACGGGACACTGTCGGAATCCCAGAAGTGATAATTTTTTTTTAATTAATCAGTGTCCCTGTCATTCTCTTTCTCTTCCCCACACCACCCTCTACTCTTGTTTCCTATTTCTATCTCTATTTACCACACATTTACTGTTAAATAAAAATCTGTACTATTGACTTCAACACATCATCTCTTCTTCAACTTAATTTGGACGGAGGAATCTCTTTAAAGAACGTGGGCTGCAGGGGAATCTCTGCTTGGGTACCTGGAGCACCTCCTCCTCTCATTCTTCACTAACTGTGGTGTCTTCAGGACTGTCCCTCTCACATATTCCCACTCCTCCCTCCAGCCACAGCTGATATTGTGCAAGTGTTTTCCCCCCACTTCTAAAATTTGTTACTCCAGAGCGCTACTGCTGTGAGTGACGGGCTTGGCCTTGGCCAGCAGTGGGTCTGTCTTGGAGCCAGCTGGCACTGGCTCTGTTGGACAAGGAGTTATCTTCTGATGTCTTCTCACAGAATCCCCCTCTGTAGAAGAACTTGCCACACAAACCCAATATATGCAGTTTCAGTGGATATAAGTACTTTATGAGTAAATCCAGCATGGCGGATTGCCACGAGGTGAATCATACAGAGCTTAACACAATCAGAAAATTGTATCTATTAAACACATTCTCTGGCCAGCTCAGCCATTAACAAACTATAAAAGCAGTGGCCTGAATGCTGAATCTAAATAAATGTAGCAGATGAAACATATTACTTTCTGGGGTTATTATAGTCCTAAATCTAAGGCCATGGAGCCAAATCTCCAAGATTTTCTCCCTTAGTGATTTGCTGCTTGAGGAAAGGAAGGGTTCCAGAAAACTGACTGATGTTAATGGTTCAAGTACACTGATCACACCAACTTTGGAAAATAATAATAATCTACAACTGTCATAATAGCAGCATACTTCCTTCATTGCTTGTTTTAATTCGAACTGATAGTCGTAGAACTGGTTGACTCTTGCATTAGTCACCAATGGTAATACTCTTTCAAAGAAAATCAAAACACTAATATCCCAGCAAAGCAAGAAATAATTAAAATGTAGTAAATTTTATATAGAGATTTCCAATATTAATATGAAGCACCTTAGTCAATAAAACAGTAGCTTTAGTTCTTAGAAATTAATATTTAAAACCACTATTGTAATGCATTTTCTTTCAGTTGTTTTTTTTTTTTTTTCCCCTCCTTGAAATCTTCATTCTTCTTGACAATAATGGCTTTTTTTTTCTCCAACTAATACCTTTCATTTTACTTTCATAAGAGCTGAAATGATGACACATCTCACACATCTGTCCCCCATCACTGGACAGCGATATATAACTCCATGTATAAATCTCAAATGCATAGATTGCTCTTTCTACAAAAAGAATCCAACTTCAAACCCTTTTATTATGGGCCCAACTCAGCTGCCCCTCTTCATGCTGAAGCATTTGTGTAAGAAAACTGAGACTCCTCACAGAAAGTGGCAATTGGTGGTGCATGTCTGCAGCTGTCAGATTGAGCAGCACTTCTGAGAAATGCTTTCAGGTCCTCCAAGATTTGGTTTATAATTAGCTTTGATATATAGCCATCTCTGAGCCTGATCCTATTCATGGATGAGTCACTGTGACATTTCTTTACTGTTTACAGGCATCCACAATAGATTTACAAACATGAAAGCAGCCCAGCATGAGCTCTCCAAATTCCTTACAGATAGAGGTATTTGGATTCAATAGTAGTATTAGTGATTTTTGATTACTAAGGAAGAAACCAATTAACCATATAATGTTTGATCTGTTTTAGTATATAAAACAAAAATTGTTACAGATTCTTGGACACTTCTTGGCATTTTCTAGCCCCTTTCTGTGGCTAGAAAATGGCTATTTTGTAAAAAATTAGTTTGAAAGCAAAGAGATAATTATGCAATCTCAACAGCTTTACTATTTCAAAAATAAGTGATGGCCTTCCCATGAATAAGGCAATGGTACAGCCAAATGCCAGTGTTGGAGGGTAGCACTGAAAGCTAGGCTTTGACATCTGGCCCTTGAGCTTGCCAAGCTTATTCAATGAGGGATTGCAATGGGTGACTGTATTAAAAAAGTGAGAGAGAGCTGAGAAGGGAATAGAAAACAACAACCTTTCCCTCCCATCTTTCCTCCTCCTCCGCCCCCATATGTTACAGTGCTAGTGAAAAGAACGTTATGCTGCCAAAGTAACAGTTCAATCCCATGTCTGTGACAACAGATTTGGAACATGATAGCTGTTCTAAAACCCAAGTTTGTATCAAAGTCTAATCTTTGACCTACAAGATAGGATGTGCTTGGAGTGGAGCTCTGAAAACTGGCCTTTTCAAGCCCTAGAAATTAAGACCATTCAAATTTGCTGTGATCACGTTGCTTTAAAAATAATATTTTCCAGCATTCTGTTATTTCTTGACAGTGTCTTGGGTCAGCAGATTGCTGGTGAAGCATGAGGTGCCTGATGGTATTGGCCATCATTAATGGCTGATTGAAAACTGCTAGACTTCCTCTTGTGGTTCTCTGGTAACTGAAGTTGGTTCTTATTTATTTTTTAAAGAGTATTCTTAATTCATTCTTAATGGCTTATGCACTATAGCAAATAACTACCATTTACAGCCTGTCTACATTTGATGCTGAGGGAAAATTATCTGAATTAAACATAGTGATTTTGAAATTGATTATTGAAGTTACTTTCATCCCCTATGCCAGTGGAAACTGGCATGCAAAATGATACTTACTTTCAGTCACTATAATTTGCTTCCCTTTGGACTTCAGAAGAGACTGAAATTAAATTGAATTTAACCTTATTTCTTTCTGAATAACAGTGTCCATATAAGAGGTTTAATCTGGTTTTACAGTTATTTAGATTAACTTTACTAAGAAAGATGATAGAAACTACATGGGAAAAGATAAAGAGAGACTAGAGAAAAGCCCTTTCCAATATGTAAACTGTATCTTATTTCCCAACTCTTGTTTTATCCTTTCAACAGAAACTGCAGATTTGGTGGTCATTATCTGTAATTAAGCTGCCATGAGAATATTGAAATAACTAGAACGTAGGCTTTAATCATGCTAAAATGTGTAGATTTGTAATTCTACCTTTGCCATCAGTGGATTACACAAAAGTATGACCATCAGTCACCTGTGCTTATGTTTGCAAGGTATGGACCTTGAAGTACAAAGCAGGATATGACAGAAGGAGAGGTCTAGTAATTCTGTTGTTTATTATCAGTTTCTGGGCTGATAAGACTATAGAATAATTTATTTATTTTTTTCAGCTTGTTTCAGGGATTCATGCCCCAGTTCCCCTACTGTGGACATCAGTAACCAACTGTGGACACCTGCACTATGGAAAGTGTTGTTTGAGTTTGCCATCTAGAGCTTCTTCATGAACAATGAAAAGTAACTAGACCTTCTAAGGCGTTCTTCATCTCATCCTGAAGTAGCTACTAAGTCATGCTTTAAACATATCTATTTCCCTCTTACCAAAGGAGCTCTCAGCCTGGTGAGACAGTGGTCTTTACTGCTTGGGTATCTAAAGTTAAGAGACCAGTTTGTCTTCCCAGGGACTCAGACAGATATTAAAGTGCAGTTTGTGTCCTCTAGTAATGCAAATTCTTTCTCTGTTCAAAATGTACAGGTGTGTTTCCAAGAAAAGTCATATAAAAAAAGGTGCTATAATTTTCAGTTTAAAGTTTCCTGGTGTATGAATGACCAATGTCACATTTTGGGAAATCTGGGTAACTTCTTATCCTCTCCAGAAAAAGAGAAGATGCAAAGAGGGAAAGCAGCTTGTATTTGTACCTCTTCTGTCTGGTCTCTCAGTACAGGAGCAAACTACTTCAGGAGCTTTAATATTGGTGAAGACCACTTTACTTTCACAGACTCAGGCTAAGTGGCTTTTCTACAACTGCTCAATTAATGAACTGTACTGAATGGATTTCTTCATTCAGTAGTTTGTTATAACTCATCATTTGGTTCTAAGCTTTATTAATAACTTTATTCTTTCATCAGAAACTCACTAAAAATCATGTTGTTTTGCGCAAAATATTAGTAGAATGAGAAATATTGAGTATTTTAAAACTAGTTTATTCCACCTACATGCTTAAATGTATTTCACTCACTTTTTTAAAGAATATGTCTATGTGAGGTACATAGATCAGGCTGACACCCACTGACCATATCAGAGGGTTTTTGCATTAATCCATCTCTCATACACATTTCTTTTTCAAAGGACTTTGCAGAAGGCAGTTGTAATCATATTGTTCCTTGCTTGTGGAGGACTATGGAAACTACCACATCTAAGTGGCCACTGCTGCCCGATTATCACTGATGACCCACAAATGATGCTTGTGCTCCTGCAGATCGAGTGGTTATTCCCACTGTGCAAATTGCCCATGGTTTCAAGGAAAGAAAAAAGATAGTGCCCTGGTCTAAAGAACCCTCTTTTTTCCTATAAGGACTGGAACAAAATGCAAAGTGTACTTCTCATAAAACTAGGAACTTGATTAGCTCCAAGCAGTTCCTGGTGATGAAGTCAAGTGTGTGCTTGCCAGTTCAGGCCTTGACCCTTCTAATCATGAATCCCAGTTCTCCAAACTGTAGTAACAGACTACAGCAAAAACCCTAAGTGAAGCCATTCTAGGTGATATCTCTGCTAGACTCAAGTATAGCTCTGAGAACAATGGGGTGACAAAATTAGTTAACTATTCATGTGTTCATCTTCATTGTAGAAAGATGCAAGATTTCAGTAAAATTTTGTACATGCTCGTTAATATTGGACTTCTGGTCACTGAGAAATTTATTAAATTCGTCATTGAGTTGCCCAGTGGTGTGTTAGTGAGTGTAACTAATCATAAGCCATGAGGGGATTCTATCTCTGAAAATGACATATTACAGCATTTTGAAGAGCATCCCATTCTCTCCAACAGAGGAAGGGCCAGATTCAGCTCTTGTTACACACCAGATCAGTGATTATTGGGTCAGAACCGCTTTGTGGGTGTGTGTTCTGCCTAGGGGATAAAGAGGCACAAACGAGGTCTCCATCTTGCCCTGGTCTCCTCTCCTCAAAGCCATCAACATGTGACCTTCTAAGTGGTAACTATATTTTTCTCTCCTCTCTTTTTATTCTTTTTATTCTCATAATCTCTCTATCTTTGCTCTTTTCTTCCCTTTGAGGGGAATCAAAACACCTAATTTCTGTATTTCACTTGAGTCATGAGTACCTCACTTAAGTTGCATGGAGTTTCTGTTTGCTGGGTGTAACAAAAGTTCTCTATGCTATAGAAATGCTTGCTAGTCTCAGTAATCTGTTGTAATGCTTTTGTGAAGTTACATGTTAATTTTGTAAAACCCTTTTTGCCAAGTGCCTATATTCTCACCAAATTACAAGAAATCTCTTAGAGAAAAATGTGTAGTTTTTGTCTGGATGTGAAGTCAAGGTATCAAAGAGTGAAAGGGCTTTGCAAGAGTTTTTATAGGCAAAATCTCTTGAAATCTGAAATTAAAGTGAAGAACCAATAAAACTTGAAGCTTCTGGGCTGTGTTGTAACAGCTCTCCAAGGTACATCACTGCCAAAGAGTCTGGCAGTCTAGCCTGACCTCCTGAATGTAGTTCAACTGTGAAAGTGACAGCCAGAAGAGGAACTGGACTCAGCACCAAAAGTAGAGCCATTTGGTGAAAACAGAAATGTGGTGAAGGTGGGGCAACAAGCAAAGAATCACCCCCATTGCATCACGCACAGATTCAGACGCAAAGCATTTTATTGCTTTGCCAAAATCACACTTTTATTCTGTCCAAGTAGCTAACCAGCCAATTTTCATGCAGCAATTGGAGAGCTGTTTCGCCTGTATCCAGGTGTGCCTATGTGTCACTAGATTGATGAGCCAGGAGAACAGGAATAAGGATTAGTCTTCCTTCATAATGATGGTATCTTCTGGAGGGCAAGGCACACAGGGTACCAGTTATCCAGCTGGACCAGTTATTCACTTGGATAAAGCCGCAGAAAGGATCCTGAATATTAATACAAGAGCCTTACCTGTTTAGCAGGTAAGTTCCCGACTATCGCATTTTTTGAAATGCACATGCTCTCTGATTTTGCCCAGAGTCCAAAGAGCTTTGCTACATAGTGTGACCACATCAAGAATAGGCATAGTCACTGACCACATCCAGATTAACCTTCTTGCTAGTAGGCATAGAAGAAGGTGCCAGAAGATGTTGTTTGCAACCACTGAAGGAGGAAGTGGCCTTGGTTTCCTACTTTCTATATTGCTACCTTGGTATTTACAACTCTGCTTATTGCAAAGAAGGGACTGTGTCTATCTTTGCAAAAACTGACTACAGCTTCCTGTCTAGTGAGAAGGCCACTGTGCTGTCGATCCAGACTGTATGCATACAATGTGTGTGTGTCTGTATGGATATGAAAATTTTATGATGTATTTCTTCAATCTTGCCTCAACCAAATGCTGTTGAGAATCTCCATTGTACTTAGTGTCTCTTAATGACCAGACTTAGATGTCTACTGGTGAAGGTATCATGTCTGCTTATAACTGTCTTTGGAGACCTAGGTTTCACCTCAAGAGTCAAGACCCCTAGCAGGGGCCTTGAAGAGATTTATTTTCAAGTAGACCTATCTTTTATTGGATCCAGATCTCAAATATCTAAACAGACTTGTTTGCTTCTCAGGTCACCTAATTCTATGAAGACCATGTAGGTAATTAATGAATAATGTGATGCAGGGATTTGGTTATATACCAACAGGAGCTAAAGAGCAGAAAAGGTTGAAGAAAAGACATGCAAAAAGTTTTACACCATGTTGTGTGCACCAGCATTTGGGGAAGGGATAGAGGGGATTAATGGTTTCTCACAGTTGGGCCACATTCTTTCCATGATTATTTAAGCATTACATGAAGCAGATTCTAGCTCACACAAATACCCGATTAGTGCAGATAAGACTGGCATGGAGCAGACGTTCAGTGTGGGAGGTCAAATATGCTTTGCTGGAATGAATTGTGCTTATGCAATGTGTTCTGGTTCACCAGGGGAAGGTTTAGGCACCTCGATTCATTCCTGGATATTTCTTCTTGGTTCAGAATGGTGTAGACTTCACAGCGTTCATGAAATGTCTAAATGAAAAATTCTTGCTTAAGAAGCTATATTAACATGGTGTGTGGAAATCCAATCTTGTTTATTCTGGTGAAAGATGCCAATATAAAGGGTGGTGCATAGAAATATGGTGTAGTGCTGCCTATAAAATAGGTCCTTTATTGGGTATGAGCTGCCTGCTTGTTGTGTAGCTTTGACAATCTAATTTCAGTAGTATAGACTAAGCTCCAGAGAGTCAGCTACCCAGTCATGCAGTTTTTGTTTATCAGCAAGTTCTTGAAAACAATGTCTAGTGAATCTAAATCAGTGCTTTAATGCAGATCATTTATCCCTCTGTACCTTGCTCTGGGTCATGGTGCAGTTTCTGAGCAAGCTGGACTGCTCTTGGTTGAACTAAACAAAATAACGAGCTTCAAGAGAGCCTTTAGAGTGGTCCAGCCAGTTGTGAACATTCAATCCATGGGATGAGACTAGTGCTGCTCCCTGAAATAGGGATAGTGTGTCCTGCACATCCTTAACACCAGCTGTCCCATTTTGAAGATTCATTCCTATTACATGTCACTTCCTATTAATGCATATATGAACTAGGTTTTGGAACCAAGGCTTTGGAATGGAAGGGAAAATAAGTCACAATAAAGCATTTCTATTTCTCATCCCCACTTAGCATCAGTGTTGAGTTTTGTCACTGAGCAGCACAGGCATTTTGCTGCTTAAGATCAAGATCTTTGGAGTGATTAGACTGGCAATAAGTCTTTCATGCTGCATTTATTATTTCAAAAGGGATTTTAGTTTCCTTTGCATGAGTAAGCAGAGCAGCATGACTCCTTGCCTCCCTTCAGGACTCATGGCATGAGATAGAGAAAGGTTGATACTATTGAATCAACAATATTTTGACTTCACTAAAGAGATTTCTTTGTGTGGGAACAGAGATATGTGATTTGTGTGGTTTACAATTTTGGTGCTGGTCTTTTGTGGCACAGCCACAAAATAAATGCAGAGTGAACTCTGTAGCTCTGTCCAGAGGAGACTACAGAACAGATTGGTCTAAACTGCTAGATCATAGATAACTGTGTTGATTATGTTTAAGAACTTTTGTTTCTTCAGTGAAACGGTACGTTGTATCCTGATTAGTGAAATTGTTTTGATTTAAAAATGGAATACAATGGCCAGTTGTGACAAGGCTACTGCTTCCTTTTTATGGAAATAAACAGCCTGGAAAAACGACATAGGCTGTACAAGGAGAGTGCCCAGTGGGTAGGTACTCCCATGGTCACCTTGAAAGTGGCAGAACTAAAGGGAAGACTTCAGGTTTCAGCTGTCAAAGTGCTGACTGATCATGCTGACTGAGCTCCTGACAGGACCAGTGGGGAGAGACACCTTGAGCAGGCAGTGTGCCCAAGCCATCTATCTAAGTGTGTGATGTACTCTGCTCATAGGACCTCTCTTTTGCTTCCTCAGAACTTATTTTAGACTGGATATTTAATGGTTGAAGTACTAAAATGACTTCCACCTTAAATTTCCATTCCCTGTTCTGCCTTCTCCTACTCAACAAACCACAGCAAGAATTATGTCTGTATCTCTGCAAGACAAACTCCTGTTTATAAAACTGAGATAAAACACCATCTCTACCACCCAGGAACATTTTGCAGTTAACTTCAATACATATTATTTGTGACCAGGTTCTTCAGTATTGGAAACAGAAGATTCTTCAAGATCCTAAAAATGGTGATGAGTTACATATTTCAAAGTGTTTTCACATATCATATGACCACACACTGAAAACATGATTATGGTCACTCAGTGATAGTAAATTCTCAAACATGTTCTTGTAAAGGTCTTTAAAGTCTGACAAACTTAAATTACACCTGACAGATTTTCTGTGAGGTATTGATAAATATATATCTTTGGACTGATTTTCCATGAGGATTGACTAACTCACAGGGCACTAAGTGACTTTATTAAGAGAGAGGCCAAACTACAATGCAACATATGGCATTTTGACTGCAAAAACCATTACTGCTTATGCTGCTTGTTCCAACCAGTGTGGTAAGAGAATGTCCTAGTGCAAAGAGCAGTGTGGCATCCTCAGCCTGTCATTTTCTCTCAATCTTCTCTTTTTCTCTTGAAAAAATAGAAAGAGTTCATATTGAATTGCTTTTGAAAAATTACAGATCTACAGAATACTACAAACTGAGGGTAGCAATTCATGCTGCAAATGGAAAGGGATCTGA
The DNA here is from genome assembly GCA_013399695.1 of Formicarius rufipectus. Classification (NCBI taxonomy): domain Eukaryota; kingdom Metazoa; phylum Chordata; class Aves; order Passeriformes; family Formicariidae; genus Formicarius; species Formicarius rufipectus. The sequence continues at coordinate 81,853 of VXAU01000754.1, forward strand.
CAAATGTGGTGGATTTTCTGTTTGAGAGAAATGGTGAGCTGAAAAACAGGGTTCTTGGGTTCATTATCAGTCCTTGATGGGACTGGCTCAGATCATAGAGGTAGTTCTTACACCATTCAAAGTAAGTTTTCTCATGCTAATCACACTTTTTGCTCTATAGTGATCCAACTAACTAACTAATCCATCGGGCACATGAAATGTCTCTGTTCTGATCTGCTAGGAGCCTGGGATTTATTATTTCTTTCTGTAGGATCATTTCTGTACAAAAGCTAACTTAAATATTTGCATCTATTAATTTGTACTGCTGTAATATCAGTCAGGATAACATCTGAAGACCTTCACTTTATTTTAGGTGTGTTCACTTTCAGTGTAAACTGTGTTTTTGCCACTCTAGATACGTGCTTTAGCAATGCACAAGTGAGACAGACTCTTGCATTTTGAAATAAAGCTGTTTGATGGTTTTCAACATTTGTTCTGAAAAAAGTAAAGCACAGAGGATTACTACCATCAAAGACATCTGCTAGGCAAGTGGCACATCCAACATGTTGCACTGCATAACTGTGGTGAAGGCAAGTTCAAAGAGAAAGATGATGGCTGTTGACAACTCATTTCCCAACACTGGTCTAGCTGGTGTATCTGATGGCAAATAATCCTAAATTGTTCCAAAATGAGGAAGCAAATGAAGGTCTGAGAAGCTAAACATACTTAAATAAGACATAATCAGCTCTAAAAAAAGTCAGCTTGCAATTTCTTATTCTCTGGGGATCATGAGGACAGGGCATCCAACTGTCTGATTGCCCCAGGGATCTCCAGGGATGTACGGTGTTGAGTGGTACTTGAAAAAATAAGGCAGTAGACCTGGTTCTGGATGAGACGGACAAATAAATAGGAATGGTATTCCTACATAATGCTTTCATTGTTGATCTTGCTATCTTTTTGTTGATATAATTCTCTTTTTAGTTTCGGACAATGCCAATAAAACTAACAAGTGGTGTCTGGAAAAAAGTTCAAATACAGACCTCAAGCCTAACACAGATATACATCTTCAATAGGTGCCTTCTGAAAGGAACAGCCTTGTCATCAAGAGGCAGATGTATGGTTTCTGGATGCTTACTGAAACTTCCCAACTGCTGCTTATTTCAAGAGCCTTGGCTTCTCCTTGCTCTGGAGCTGACATTCAGCCATGAGTAATGATAGTCAGACATTTGCTTTCCAAGTGAACATCCATATATCTCAATCAGGGGACAAAAGACCAGGTGAGGAAAATGGGATAGGTGAGTATTTACAGACATGCAGAAAACATGATTTCCTCTTTAATGCTAATCACAGGCTTGAAAACAGAAACCTACACCAGACAGGGTTGGCAAAGGAAAAGCATTAGTCCAGGTTTGTTATTTGTCTGACAAACAAATAGAAAGTGTATTTCCATGTTAATGTTGTCACTAACATTTTTAGTATCATCTATTTGGTGTTACCTTATATTGATCCATAAATATTTGCTGACACATATCTGAACTGTGAAAAACACTGTGTATTTTTAGAACAAAGTGACCCCTAACCTATTTTATTCCACAGGGGGACAGCAAACTGTGGAACAGTGATTGAGCTTTGAGTTTTGTATTTGCAGGGAGCTTTGCATACATTAATATGTTTGAAATTAATGATCCCTTAATTATCACAATAAACTAGAAAACTAGAGTAAATATAGGATGACCGAATCTTCCTTTAAAATTGTGAGAACCTGTGAACTGCACTGATCTAATAACTATCAGTGTTTAAAATACTAATTAAGATACAAAAACCTCTGTATGATTAGAAAAAAAATAAATCTACTCACTGACATAGAAGTATTTTGGGAGTTTTTAAGAGTTATTTGCATATCAGAGAACGAAATCCAGTTTAGAAATACTGCTAGCACAGTTTACTAGCTGGTTTGCCTGAGATTAGGCTAATCAGCTAGCATGGAAAGAGTTGGAATTTGGTTTTACTGATGCATTAAAAAGGTACATTGTTCCCTGCTCCTGTAAACTTTGATTAAGATTTCACGTTGCTGTTAGAAAAACACCTTGTCGCAGCAATAAGGAAATTTACATTCTCCAGGTCTGTGTAGTTGGATGTTATGAATGAGAAAAATTTGTTTAAAGAGTGTGATCTGGATTAAAATAGGGAGTCTTCTGCTTGCCAGCTCTAATAGCAGAGGAGAGCAGGTTGAAATTGTGTTTCATAAGCAGAAAAGATGAAAAACAAATAGGAAAAAGGAGGTGGTGAAGAGATAGAAGAGACTGCTTAGAAAAACTTCAGGAAGTTCTGTAGCTGAGACTTGAGTGTTGGTGCAGTCAGTGTGCTCAAGGGCAGGCCTGCTTTTGGAGGGACCTGGGCAGCCTGGAGGAACAACCAACGGCAACCTCCTGAAATTTCATTAGAAAAAATGACACGGTCTGCCCCCAGGCAGTGAGATCCATGGCAGTAACGCAGACTGTGGATGGATTAGCTTTGCTGCAGGGCAGTTCTGCTGTAGGTGCTCTTTCGATTTGGTACAGGGTGACATGAGCAAGCAGTGGGTCCAATAGCAACAGTATCCTGGGCTTTCTGATTAGAAACAGAGCCAGCAGCACAAGGGAAGTAATTCCCTCCTCAGCTCAATATTTTTTACACTACATTTAGGCTAGTAGATCCAATTCTGGGCTCCTTGGTTCAAGGCAAACATCAATAAACTGTAGGGAGTTCTGCAGAGGCCACTACAATGGGAGAGGGAAGAGCACTCACCTGGTGAAGAGAAGCTGAAGAAGGACTTGGACTTGTAAAGACACAGCTTTGAAGGCACTGAACAGCAGTCCCCAGGAACCTACAGTGGGGATGGAGCCAGACACTTCAAAGGGGTATGTGGATGCTGAGCTGGAAGCTGACCCAGCATGGGGCAGGAGGTTGCACTAGAAATATGAAGTCACTTGAAACTGAGCTATCCAATGTTCCTATAAATAGCAAGAAAGAAGAGTCAATATTGCAAATAAAATATCATAACAATTTGTCTGCCAGGGATTCACATGCAGAAAAGTCTTTCCCAGCATGGGTCACCACAGCTTTTAATGAACTAGTATAGTAGTACAAAGAGGCAGTATAGGGGATAAGCAGAATGATTTCCTGGTGGATAAGCATTAAAAAAACCTCACAACTGTTCTACTCTGTGAGCAGAACAAAGCTTCCAAAGTCTCAAAAATGAAGAAAAAACTGCAAAGAAGACTTTAAGACAGTTGATTTGACAGGGCAGTTGGCAAGGCTATGAGAGGTGCTCAGTCAGGCATAAGTACCCAGTCTGGAGCTGGACTTGGGCCTCTGAGTCCTGATGAATAATAAGAAATGAAAAAAAAAAGGAAAAACAACTAACCAACCAACAAAAAGAGCCTTAGAAGCATTCTGGTTGGTTTTATTTAGGAGTGACTGAGATCCTTGTGGGTAGAAACTGAAATCAGAAGACAAGATAAAATTCATAATTCAAAGATATAAGAGAATATTCAAAGATATAAGAGAACATGAGTCACATTCTGAATGCCACAAAATCAAGTCTCAGGATGAGAGATACCATTAAAATACAGTAGTTAAAAATCAGCATTCTCTTTCTGAAGGAAGTTGCAGCTAATTTGCTGATTAATCCTCCTTCAATCCTGTAGAACAAGTACTCTTTGACCTACATAAAAAGCATCAGAGGCTAAGAATCCAGGGCCCTTGAATACATTTTTAAATGAAGCTATTTTAATCAGTGTTGAAGAATTATATGTATTCAGGAAAACTGTACATTTTGGGTGATTCTTAATGGGTGGCTGAGCTTTCTGCTTTGCATCACTAACTTGAATACTGCCCAGCACTGAAGTGGTTGGATATCGTGGGCACTCTCTGCTGGTTTCAGTCCAGTTTCTGGTGGGCAGGTGTCTATGCTATGAAAAGCCATCATCACCATTGACACTAATATTGCATCTTTATTGAGAATCACAGTAGAGATGCAAATACTCAAACATGTGTGACTCCTGAAGACCTTTGTCAGACACAGAAATAGAGTACTAGAATAAGATGGAGGTATCACTGGAAAATACTCAGGGTCTGTATTTTTACACATGTATATACACACACACACACACACACACACACACACACATACACATTTTACTTACCAACCGCCAAGAGAAATACAGTTTATAATGTTTTAAATTTTATTGTTTCCTAACATTGAAAAAGGCCACATAAAATTTACCTTGCAATGAAAGTGTCTTTCTGAAGTTCACTTCATCACAGTCTGCTTTATCTACTGTATTTTCAAACCATTTTATTGTACAATAGATGTTCCAATCAGAAAAACAGAGTGAAGAACTACACCCCTCCACCTTATTTCACCTCCCTGCAGTCACAGAATGTGGTACTTCCAGAGCCCTATTAATACTCACAGCTTTCCCCATCAGCTGGCTGCTGATTTGCATAAAGAGGGCGTTTCAGAAGAAGGCCATTGAGTAGGGGTCTGGTTGTTGGATTAATTTCAGGCTTTGGCATCTTTTCTGTATCTGAAACTGCAGGAATATACCTGCCTCCTGGATTAGCAATAGAAAGTGAAGACAGATCTTTGCACAACCCATCTCCTGATGAATTCCCAGCTGCCCTCCCAGCCTCAGGTGAAGCAACTGTCGGAGCGGGTTATGAGCAGGACAAGAAAACCTTATGACAAAGAGAATTATAAGGATAAATTTCTTCCTTTCCTTCTACATAAAAAAATCAGGGTAGCTGTTGGGGTATTAGAATGACTGAAGTAGCCAAACATTGCACGATGTGTTCCATGCTAGAAATAGAAATGTTTCCTTTGATATTCTCACCTCCATGAAAACGATGCACTTGACTACCTAATCCAGCTGTCACCCTACAGACTTTGGTTGTGATCTTAAGCTTTTTTTACATGGTCTGGTGCTAATAAAGAGACAGTTGGCAAAGGAAGTAGCATAGACGTACTTAGCCAAAATTTGGAGACACATAAATGCAGTATTTTGTTTAGGAAGTGCAAAGCTTCTGTTAGAATTGACAGAACCTCTTCATGATTTTACACTACTTACTGTAATAAAGGTGTATCCAATAAAGCTGGTAAATAAAAACATATCCAGTCTAAGGAAATTACCTGCCTTATCCTGTTTTTCTGGCAGAGTTTCTTCTCCTGTTTGCTTTCTGAATGTGTCACTTGAGAGTGTGTAAAGCTTATGTTTAAAGAAATCTATTGTCGAATTCAATTTCTGATTGCTGATGGATTTTGATTGAATGAAAAATATAGGATATTTACCCTTGCAGGCACACCCAAGGTCTGTGGGAAATGAAGCTTGTACTCTTTTTTGCTTTGTCACCTGCCATGAACACCTAACTCGAAACAATTTGTGCAGTAGCAACACTGTTTCGTGGCTTTGTCATTTGTGGTTAAAAATGCAGCTTAGAAAATAAGTGCCTTGCTATATTTCCTCCATCGTTATATCGGCTTATTCCCAAATGAATGAGAAGTGTATTCAAGATTGTTTTGAGATGGTTTAACAGCTGTCAAGAATTTTAATTGGACTTTTGTTGAATAGTTTTGCAGACTAGCTCCCTTGTGTCTCTATAAACACTCTCACAGTCCTTATACCAGTGTCAAAAATCCTGCATGAAATGACAGTACTGCCAAGGGGACAGGGACTGCAAAACGTGAAAAGAGTGTGAACATTTCTTTTTTGCTGCTGTTGCACCTTGTCCCTTGTTACTGTTTCATGCTGCAAAGTCATGGACTTGGGAGAATTCTAGAAAAATAACCAGGACAACTCATACACAGCCCTCACAACTTGTTAACATTAGGCACCTCACAGAAATCCACAATTTCTGGGACTGCATAGCAAGGCACCAGCCCTTTTCACTAGCAAAGCTGAGTCATTTTCAGTTGCCAGATGCAAGAACTCCGAGTGAGAAGAAAAGACAAGTGAAAATTCATTTTATAGCCTGGTCATGAATGTGCCCAGAGACCAAAAGGAAAGACCCAGAATTCCATGGTTACTGACATTCTCAACATGTGGGAACAATTTTATTGTGTTTGTTGGTTTGTTTTGGGTTTTTGTTTGTTTGGTTTTTTTGTTTTGTTTTGTTTTTTATTAAAAACCCAATTCTCTTATTGGTTTAAAATTTGTTGTTACATTTTAGCTCAGATAATCCATTAATACTGAAATCACATAATCAGAAAAAACATTTTAGGAATGAAGGATTTAATTTATATGTCCTGGAAAGTTTTTCCAGTCAACTGTAATACATCTAAAAGAGAGTTCTGTCAAGAAATCTGGAAGAAATGTGCTTTTTGTGGACAAGAAGAGAAATATGGTACAATTTTTCAAGGTTTACCCCTATCTATTTTTTTATTATCTACATACAGAACAACATTTCTTGTTCATGTAGTTCAAGTAATGAATCTACAAACCTTAGGTTGTGTAAAAAATTCTGTCACCCCTGATAAATCATACCCTGTGCTGGATAAGAATAGAGTCCAGCAGCAGCAGGATTAAATAGAAAGATACCCATGATCTGCTGGGCTCTACTTCAAACCATTCCAGTGCAAGACTAAGCAGATGCCTTACCCCAAGTCATGTCAAGACTCAGATTCAGCAAAGAGCCCTTCCTCATTCAGTATGAGACTACTGTGCCCTCTCTTCTTTTCTTTGCATTAGCCCAGTGGCCCACATTCTCTGTCTCTTCCTTTAACTACCTGATTTCTGTTCCATATTGAACAGCACTTCCCAGAGGTTTTATGAGAGTGAAAGGGATTATAAATCAAATCACTTTTCTATTCTACAAGTACAGAAGATTATTGTAATTTAGACATTGGGGTAAAATAACCCCTTTGGGGTTTCTTAGAGCTCCAAAACCTCAGAACACAGTCCCATTTCTAAACATGGGAAAAGAACTCCCTTTACAAAATTAAGAGCTTCCCACATGCAGTATTTTTATAGAAAATCACTTTCTTACTGTTAAAATGACAACAGAAAGAAAGCATCATAAAAAAGGACCTGGCAATCACTTGATTACAGCATCACTTGGTTGCCACTTTAATAAAAGTGGCATTTAAATAATATTGGATATTAAAACATAAGATTAAAATAAAGGGGACTTTTTGATACTAGGATTATTTTTTTTTAATAAAATTGAGTTACTTTGTAATATCTTTATCTGCTGATATAATTCAAAGGACAATTACAGCTTAGTGACAGGAAAAATGTAGAATGTATACAGGAAAGCCATATTGCATGTACAAAGAAGGATTGCTCCCCAGAGTAAATACAGTTTTGCCCAGACTTCTGTTTTATAGCAAAATACAACCATGTCAGCATTAGGACAGCATTAGTGGACCCAAAGTTGTCAGATACACCATTTGTTTACTACTCAGAATCCTGGTCTTCCCAAAGAGATTTTTCTTCTTATGGGAAGGACAGAAGTTTCTCAGTATCATGTCGTGTAAAATACAATGCTGTTTCCATTTTTCTGAAAAGTAAATCAATAAAAGTGTGAAGTGCTATAATAGTGCTCCATCCTATGCCTTAAAGAGTTCCCAATGTGTTACTGATAAAAAATTATGTGTCTTGTTAAAGTTATTGGCCTTGAAGATCCAATCTAATTCTGGAAAGCTTGCCTCCTTTTTACCTCTTTATCATAACTTGCACTGTTCAAATCATGAATTCATTGAGAGCACCACTGTCTGTAAATAAATATTACCCTGAAATTTGTTCATCTACTGCCTCTGGTGATTTTGTGGATCTGAGATTGTAATTAGAAATTGCAAATTAGAATTGTCAACTGGGCCCATGACTGAATGTTGATAAACAGTTCTTGCACAGCTGCAAAGGAATAAAAGCTACTTCGATGTTTCAGCTGTATTGGCTCTGTAGAGTTAACACAGGCAAAAAGTAGTAAAAGCTTACTTTTGTCATTAAAGTGAGCAGATCTGCTTCTGAACACATTAAAGTGACAAATCTGATGAGTTAGAAGGTGACATTTTTGCATAGCTACTCTTCAGGATACAGCTGCAGTTTAAAACCTGTTCTGGTGATCAGGAACATATTTCACCAGAGTAAAAAAATGGAGCCACAATCAGTGCAAAGGGAAGGAGGTGGGAAAACCAGTTTCACTGAGATGGTGACCCTTGGGATTGTAAAACCTTTCATCTCAACAGTTTTTATTGCCCACTGTAAGTTGTCCAGGCAGAATAGCCAACCAAACCACAGACTTGAACAAGGTAAGATGCAGTGCTGTCTACTGCAGGAGACATGAGCCTGGGGCAACCCAGACTCTGCCAGAGCTGCAAGCTGAGCTGAAGGCCACTGCTTGCTGCTTGTCTGGTCTCTCTTATGCAACTGCATGGCACTGGTTGTCTTCTAGGCATGCTTCTGGTTTCCTTTTTGATTTGGTTTTTCCATCTCAGGCTTCATTGCACTAGTTTTACTCAGTTCCTTGAATAATAAAAACCCTTCCCTGTTTTGGTGTGATATAAGCAGCAGATCTTACTAAAAAAGTCTTACTAAAAAAGTCCCAAGCACTGACATATTCTCCTCCTTTTATCAAAACAGGACTGTACCATCCAGAAAACCTGTAATATCCAGAACTATTAAGGAATAATGATTTTCATGTGTTTGATGGATGTGATTTTTCCATGAGTCGGCGAATTTACAGTGAATGTGTGTTGTGCGGTAAATACATGTCCATGTATGGATGTTTGGGGTTGTACTATATCTCTCTTCCCACCCACTGTCCTGACCCTAGGGTATTTTCAAGGGAATGTTGATGGAAGATCTCCATTTCTATGCCCCCTCTTGTGGCTTCATGCAGTACTCTGGCTTTCCAATTTCCAAACTGACCACAGAATCACAGATTAGTTGGGTTTTGAATATCTCCAGTGAAGGAGACTTCAGCAACCTCTCTGAGCAGCCTGTTCCAGTGTTCTGTCACCCTCAAGACTTTCTATCTCTCAAATATTTTCCCCACAGCAGCTTTGCAAGTTAAACAGAATTAAGAATAAAATTGAGTTTAGCATCTCACAAGCAACCTTTGCAGGAAATCAGGTGTAGAAAAGCTGAAAAGAGTTTATGTGTGACAGTCATAAAGGTAGATAAAGATATTTAAGACAGAATTACCATTAGATACCCATAAGGAAAAATCCAGTTTGCCATCTTCATGACAATAATCCTATTGCTCAGGACTGTAAATCAACATATGGCAAGCAAAATATTTTTTCTAGGAAGCTACTTATTGCATATCTTATACATCTACAGGAGAAAGAGGCCTAATGTCATAAGCTCTTGGGTACTGTGGCTCTTCCTTCTCAGATCAGAAATACATTTCATAAGCCAAACTTCATCTGAAACAAATCACTTCAGCTTCACAGGCTCTCATGGGGCAAGATCAGTTTACACCAGACAAGGATATTGTGGGCAATCTGCAATCTTCAGAACTGTTACCTGATGTTGGAGCACCAGATTCTCATTCTCCCAAATGCCAAATTCATATTTAGAAACAATACAAGCAAATTACAGAGACTACACGAGGACTTGTAGCCTGATTTCCCATTACGCTTCTTCTGTCTGCACTAACATGGAGGTGAACAAGGCCCTCAAAGCATGCTGCAGTGCAGTGCAGGGGTGTTTATAAGCACGTTTACCAGGCAGGCTTGTTCTTTTTTAAACAAACTGAAAAATATAAGTAGGGAAAAGCAGTAAATATGTGGATCTGAGTCATGCATGCTTCTTACTGCATTTCATTAGACTTCATTCTTTTAAAATGTATTCATACGCTCAGGACTCACAATCCATGTGATTGTGCTATCATGTAGAAAGAAAGCTGACTAAATGCTATTTGAAAAAGCAACATTAAGTAGCACAGTATCTTGAGGGCTAATTATATGGTGAGGTAAGAGTTGGAAGAGAAAATAAACAGGACTAATGAAACTACCAGATGATACTTTATAAGAATTTCATCACACACTTGCCTGAATGGAAAAATCATTTCTTGAAGAGTTCACAGCAAAAGTACAATATAGTAACATAAGATACACTTCAGGAAAATGGGGGAAAATACCTAGGGCAAAGATTTCAGAGAAAACTGAAAAATAATAGTGGTAAAATAAGGTGAGGTATGACTTATCTATTTATTATCTGCCCTCCAACAATGTGTTTGCTGTTGTACTAAACCAATGTTTTCCAGATAAGTGAACTGCTGGACTGACTTAAGCTCTGATTCACCTATGGTGATGTGAGGGTGATGGAAAACTTCCTGAGGTGCAGGTTGATAGAGAACTTCTGTCTTCTTCAGGCTGACTTCCAGCCCAAAAAGCTCAGCAGCCTCTGCAAAGCAGGATGTTAAGCGCTGCAGAGCTGTTTCTGTGTGGGCAACAAGGGCAGCATCATCAGCAAAAAGCAGCCCAGGGACAAGGTGGTTTAGGGTCTTAGTGTGGGCCTTCAGCCTCCTTAGGTTGAAGAGGCTTCCATCGGTACGATACCGGATGTAGATGCCGCTTTCTTCATTGAGATCTGCCAGGGCCCTTTGGAGCATCATGTTGAAGAAGATTGTGAATAGGGATGGTGCGAGAACACAACCTTGTTTCACACCATTGGTTATTGGAAAGGGCTTGGACGGAGCATCGCCATATCTGACTTGGCCACGCTGATCCTCATGTAACAAGATGACCTTTTTGAGATTATCTGGGAAGCATCATTTTGTCGGATCATAAGATTGACAAAGAAATTGAAAACAGGTTAGCAAAGGCATACAGAGCTTTCAGAAAGCTCCATAGAAGAGTCTGACGCAATAAACACCTGAAGAAAAGTACAAAGATCAGTGTCTACAGAGCCATCGTACTGTCTACTCTTCTCTATGGGTCTGAATCTTGGGTCATCTACCGCCACCACCTGCGACTCCTTGAATGCTTCCACCAGCGCTGCCTCTGTACAATCCTAAACATCCACTGGTCTGATTACGTGACTGATGTGTCCGTTCTGGAACAGGCAGAGGTCACCAGTATCGAGGCCATGCTGCTGAGAACACAGCTGCGCTGGGCAGGGCACATCTCCAGGATGGAGGATCACCGCCTCCCTAGGATTGTGCTCTGGGGTGAACTCGCCACTGGCTGCTACAAGGGAGGAGCCCCAAAGAGGAGATACAAGGACTGCCTGAAACAACACCTCAGCCTTGGCCATATTGACCACCATCAGTGGTCCACTCGGGCCTCCAATCAGGAGATGTGGGGACACACAATCTCTAACACTGCTGTCTCCTTTGAAACCGCACGCAGAATCAACCTGGAGGAAAAGACACTGCAGAAAGAACCATGCCTTGACAGTGCCACCTACGGAGACTTTCTGCTGTGCCTTTTGCAACCAGACTTGCCTATCTTACATTGGCCTTATCAGCCATCAGCGCAATTGCAGCAAGCGTGGGTAAAACCCTCTCAAATCTTTGTTTGCGAAGTCTAGCCATGAAAACAGTGTATTCATTCAGTCACTCATGGTCTTGAAGATACATACACTCACATATCTGTGGACTCACTGATGTGGAAGTTGCTCATGGGTAGTCAGCAAACATGTTTTGTCTAAATGCTCATTTTCTACCTAAAGGTATTCTCCAAAAATATTCTACAAATGATATTCTTGTTTTGTCTGTTGTACTTTACATATTATCAGGTCCATATATTGTAGACTCTTTACTTTTGAAGCAGGAAACGGTAGTACAAACTTATCATCCTGATCTCGTGTGCTGATACTTGGATAATGCGTAGAATTTCCTGGACTGCATCTCCACCCCTCTTTTTTTTTTTTTTTTTTTTTTTTTTTTACCCCGGGGCCCCCTT
>VXAU01000754.1:93790-134462 GCA_013399695.1 Formicarius rufipectus
GGGGGGAAGATTAATAAAAAAAAAAAAAAAGCTTTCTAGCTTGTTTTCTTAGCCATTTTATTCCCCATTTTATATGGGCTACTAATGACACAATTATGAGTTAGGAAATACTAGTGGATAGATTTCTCTCACCCAAAGGGGAAAATGTCAGTGCCCTAATTAGAAGTTTGTTGATGCATTTCCTTAAGTTCAGAATTATCCCACATAAACTTTCAGAATATTTTGCTTTTCAAAACCATGTAAATAAATAATATTTCCTGGGGTCATTTATTAGTCAAGAGATAGAATGTTTCAGGCTAATAAAATATGGGATTCTATGTAGTTTTAAATTTTTTTGCACTGTCTCGAGGTTAATTCGAATGTGCCAAGGCTGCAGACCTGGAATACTTGATTTTACACTATTTTTCACCCTGAATAGTATCTAAGTACTGTACAAAATAGGCTGATATGTCATATTGATTGTATGTCATAATGACACTTCTCTAAGCATCAAAGATTCATATTTAAGTTTTCTGGGTATGGATGGTGATATGAATAGGCTTCGGGACTTACAGACTTTGAATTTGGAATTCATATTTGAACCTGTGCAAACTGTGTCACACATGCCACCAAGGCTAATTGCCTTATGAATTCTCACTTGGAGATATTTTATGTCCAATTTGAACTTTTTTTTTTTTCCCCCCCAATGACAATCAGAAATATTCAGTTAGGAAGCAACTAGATTCACAAAATGTAGAAGACTTAAATTTTTATCATATGATGTGTTCTGTAAGTACTGCAGTTTAAGCCCTAATTACACCCCATCTCCTTACTTCTTTTTTTTTTTTAATTCATTACTTTTCCTAATTAATTATGTCCTAATTTTATCTGTCTGATCCATAACCCGAGTACAAATTGAAGGGCAAGCAAAATATTTTTCCTTCTCTCTTTCATATTAAAAGGGAAAAGAAGTTAAAAGAAAAAGGTAAAGTCATAAAAGGCCCCAATTAGTTTACCTGTACCCCAAGTTTACATTGCTTTCACATAACCTCATTAAAAAAAAAACAGTTGGGCTCAACCCAACAGTTATGCAGAGTGGGATGTAGTTAACCTGATGAGATGTTAAGCACCTATGTTACGGCAACTGAATACCATGTTCAGAGCTAGGGGCTTGGTGTGGTTGTCCTTATTTAGATGTGGTTTCAAATGCCATAGTCCGCCAGAACAGCTAAGGGGTACAAGTAGATCTGACACTGGACTTATGTGATGGTGCATTCCTCCTTTCTTTGGGCTGCATTATTATCTCAGTAATGCTCATTAGGCCTTGGCCTTGACAAACAGCACCTGGGTTAAGCTTGTCAAGCTTATCAGAAAGTTTTCTCCCAGGAACTTATTCTGTCTAACAAGCTCTTGGGTTTTTTTATGAACAGCCTTGGAAATTTTTATTTTCTTGCCTGAATAACAACTCGAACAGTGTTTCTGCTTTTGAACTTTCAAAGAAAGTTACTCATCCAAATTGTGGCAGGATGCAAAATTACTATGACTGAAGCCAACTCTCTTGTGACCCTATAAACAGGAGTCCAAAGTGAGACCCTTTTGAGTTCCTCTGGACAACAGTGGGCTGTGACCAGCAATATCCCTTTGAGTGGGACACCTCTCAGAGCTAGCAAACTCTTAAGTTTGTTATACTTGGAGGATAGCTGAATGGCAATGATGGATCCTGGGTTAATATTCCCACTCCTCGAGGTTTAACCCTTTGCCTGTTGAGGAAATGCAAAGGTATCCAACATGAGTAATTCAGTGAATTTGAGGGGAATTATTCACAGGTATATCCTGTACGTACTCTTTTAGGTATACCTTGTACATACATATGTGAGTGTGATTATGCTATAGCAAATGTGATATGAATTTTTCTCTCAGATTCTTAAGTACATTAGATTCGCAACTAAGTTAGGCCTATAAGTGAGCTTATATCAGCATGGTTGTGCTGACAATAAATTCTCTAGAATACTTTGTTAAATTGTTGAAATTAAGCTATTGAGTAAGTGCTATTAAGTTAAAGTGTTGTTAAAACCTTTAAGTCTAAGACTTTAGTCAGGTCTGGGGCTAAGTTTAGCAAGGGGGTCCACGCTGAACCCTGTGATTTAATGGGAGGGTCTCCCTTTTTCTTTTTATCCTTTACCTTTTCCTGTTCTTATTCATTTTCAATCCTCAGCCTCCATGTAGATCATTTTAGGTTAATTTTTGTTTTAAACTGATTGACTTTAGATTTTAGTTTGATTTCTCCCTGTGTGCTTTACCAGCAGGTAAGTAGTAGAGTGAACCTTGCTAACAAACTTCGTCACACTTTCACTTTAATATCAAAACTGCTTTTACCTGTGCCTTGTCCTGTGACTTCCTGAGCAACCTAAAACAGTCATTTGTGGCAACTTATAGGAAAATATGCCTTCAGGATCAGCAGCTGGAGGCCAGCTGAGTTCCCTGATGACATCTCGAACAGTTTTGCAGCTTCCATATCCAGAATCAAGCCATGTCTTCTTTCATCTACTGCACAAGAGATGGGATTCAGCTGCCTAGTGTAGTTGCTTTAAGCATTTTGTCTTCTCTAAAGCAACATGCACAGCCTCTAGTTCCCAAGGAGGAACATGGATGTCCCGTAGAGCCTATGTCAATTCTGCAAGTATTAAGAAGGTGTCTCAGTTTCCACAGATGATCACCAGTCTCTCATGGCTCCTGTGCCATGCTGGATGTCATCCAGAGACCCAAAGGCATCTAAATTAGCAGTGGATACTTCAGTGTAAGTAACTAAATCAAATACTTTTCTCCAGTAGGACTGCAAGAAGCTGCAATGTGTCCACTATCTCAAAGGATGTCTTATACATGTCAAGCCAGGGCCATAAGCTGTATTTAAAATGGCTGAATGGTCTTAGTTATAGCTACTAATTAAGGACCCAAATTATGGAGGGAAAACAACATCTGAAATATCTATTCTTGTGAAATACTGATGTTTTAATACCTTTTCTTGCTCTGAATAAGAACTTGAAAGTCTTTATGAAATAAACTGCATAAAATAACATAAAATTTAAAAAATACATCGATACAAATTACCAGAAGTTTCCTTGAAATGCTTTTAGTAAACCGTTAGGGTTTTTTTGAGTGCCCTTTTTTTTTTCTTTTTTCTTTTTTTTTTTTTTTGTGTAGTTCAGAGTTCAAATGCATTTACTGTCACTGTTCCTCCTGGGAAATATAGCTGTAATGCTTTTTATTTCCATTATGTTAACTTTTCTAGACCTTCTGACAGGTATTGTGGTCTATTTTTCATAGTGTCTGCTGAACCCAGTGTGCAAAGTTCTGCTTGAAAATGGTAAGTTGCTCATACATATTTTGTCTTCATTAAATCTGTAAGTTAACATGTAGAGTCATACTTAGAAAAAAGAATTGGAAGTTTGTAAAAATTTTGACAGGCATGGAATAATGAAGTGAATGCAGAAGGAAAAGAACCTGGTTACATTTTAAAGTGACCTTCACCAGCACATAACTAGATGTATGGTTATCTAATGTATGTTTATCTACTGTAAATAAAAAGGAAAGAAAAATTACTAGTTAAATACTCCACTGAAGAGTGTTCAAATAATTCAAGCATGGACAATAATATTCATTTGTACTTTGTCTTCAGAGACAGAAAAGGACCCTTTAACTACATTCTCACTTTTCTTAAATTCATGCAATGAACCACGTCTGCCTTTCACACCAGCATAATCAGTTGTTAATCACAAGATTTGGTATTCTAGACCACTAGCTAGCTGCCATGCCACATGCAGTGTTTGAACTCAGAAGAAACTCTGTTTTCTGTGGCCAATGTCAGTCATGCAGATCCTGCTAGAAGTGGCTGAGTAACAAGGAAAAAGAGGAATGTGTGCTTAAAACACTGATTCTAAAAACTGCTAACATCTAACCTCTGTTTCCTTTCCCAAATGCAGTTCCAAATCCCTATTCCATTTTTCCCATTTCTCAGAAGACCTCTTCTTGAGTAAGAGTGAGGAAGCCATCCCTCCTGCCCAGTTAAGAACAGCTGGTTTAGGACTTTTCTCAAGCTAACATGCTACTTTGATATCTTAAAGAAGGATAGATACCATGTGTCCAGGAAACATGGAAAAACTTCTGGTAAACACAGTTCCATAAAAATCAGAATACAGTAGCTGGCATGTGATCTTGAAGACTTCCAAAGTAAATCCACACTGTAACCCACACTGTTGACTTTGGTTTGACCAAGTAGGTAAAGTCCCACTGCACATAACACATATTTCTTCCAAATCCAGGCAAAGATTTCTGCCCATTTGAGCTTCATCTCTTTCACTAGAGAAAATCATAATGCAACGTCTGCATTACTATGAAAAGTTAAGGAAAAAGATTGATAAAGATTTGTAGTAACTTAAATTTCATACATCACTGAAGACACAAAAAACCGAAAATAAAAGAGAATGGGGTTATATTTCTTTTTAATAATGTCAGTGAGGAATGCTCCAGTCAGTGGACTGAACACCACGGATGAGGAGAGATTTACCACTTCACTGAATAACAATTTCAAAGCTTAGGAAATCTTGGTAAGAGGAGATGGTGAAGCTTAAATTTACTGTCAACAGAACACACTAGACAAATAACGTATTTTGATAAAATAGCTGCATGATCCTTGAACTGGAATATCCAAATGAGACAAAAGGTTTTAAAGGAAGGGTGAAAGGTGTTTGTGAAGAGTCAGTGATGCCAAATAGACTATGTGCAGTTTTGCTGTCACATAAAAGAGTTGGGGCAAAGCTGGGTGACACTGACAGCCTTGTAAACTCTGTATAATGGGCATAGGAGTGAACTCTGTTAGAAGAGATGTGGGTAGACTTTTAGCTTGGAAAAAAGGACAAGAGAGTGTAAACAATACTGTAACATCACTCAGCTCCCAAATTGTTGATTAGAAATGAATTAGAGTAATGCTCATATTGTGATATGGACCTAATTTCTTTTTATTCAGGGTGAGGTTTTATGGTTAGCTTATGCAAAACTACTGAAGCTTCTAGTACTACTGAAAGAGGGTTCTGCTTTCCTCCACCCCTCTGCTTAATCATACCTGCCCCACACAATGCTGCCAAGGTGTCAATCCTGCCAGTTCTGCTCAGCTCCTTGATCCTGCTCATGAGTTCTACGAAAAAATGACCATCTGTCTCATGGGTCTACCATTGGATCTCATAACTGAGCAGCTTTGTGATTGCTGGTGGGGATAAAAGGGACAATGTGGGAATGCAGAACCCTTACAATGGGAATATGGTCTCAAGCAGTGAAAACTACACTTTATTTCAGAATTAATTTATCATTAACTATTGTATGCAACAACACCACAGAGATATTACACATTTGGATGCTTAACATTACTCTGGATTTGATTGCTTTTCTTTCACTGAATACACCTTCTGTTTTCAGACTGAACAAAGAAAACTTATAAAGAGGGAGATAACTAATGTGTAAACTGACAAAAGCATTTTATATTAGATTTATGAATTTTTGAGGCTTTACATTTTCATAAAAAGAAAGTGAATGCCTAAGTATTTTTGAATTAACAACACTATGACAGAGCAGAATGAATGCCATTTTGTTTCTTTGTGTTCATTCTCCTTAATTTTTCATTGTTCTTACTGCTTTATATTACGTTAACATGTTCTGCGGAAATGTGAAATGATTAACAAAAGTAATGGCAATAAGGATGAGTTTTTTATCACCTTCAGGCTACAAGAACAAATGAAAATAGGCATGGGCACACAATTCTATGAAAAAAAAGTATATTCTATGGACATTCTTGTAGCCTCAACTAACATATTTTACAGGTTTGTTAAGGTAGGAGGTCAAAATGTGCTTAGTGCTGGGTATCACAGGAATTTATATGGAAATGCTACAACAAGAAATATATACTTATGACATTAAAAATACAGTATATAACAAGAGATTATTACTGACATTTGAAAGCACTCTTTCAAAACTGTATTCACATGGTCACCCTGACGAGCTTGCACAGTATTTGTAGGGGATTTTAAACTTTCAATACCATTCATAGAGCCACTTGTGTTAGAAAAAACTTATTGTGAGGTACCTGGTTTGGAATGCTATGCCCTGATATTTATATTTAAATATAAATGTCGTGTCAGACAGCAATGAAGTCTTCCACTGTAGCAATGAAGACCAGAGCTTCCCTCTTTGAACAACAAAGGAAGTTTTTGACTATCTCCCAATGGCACAAGTTGGAAAAAATTTTGATTAATATTTCAATTCTCTTTTTCATCTGTTTTAAATTCATGGAATTAGAAATTTGAGAGTGTCTGAAGCCAGTACAGCTATCTCATCGTGAGACCAGCTTGAGTTTTGTCATGAACCCATTCTAATCTTTATTTCCTCATTTCATTTTTTTGTTTCAGTAATTTTCTTTGGCTTGACAGGAGTTAAGCCTACTGTGGTTGCTTTAACACAATAAAGTAATAGGCTTTCAGATGTTCAAGGCCATGTTTCTTGCCCCATCAACACCTTCCCATCAATGGAAGCGTCTATATAGACATGATATGTGTATATGCAAGAGAGATATAGTTGAGAAATGAAGCTGAGAGATGAAGGTGGTTCACTTTAAACTTATATAGACCTGATTATTCCCAACAGTCCTTTAAGTACCTGGGAGACCTTGTGAGATTAAGTGTGAAGGTTCATCTCAAAGGTTATCATGCTAAAAATAACCTTTGAAATACCGAATAGTTGTAACAATAGAGAAAACTGTCTTTGACAGTGCCACAGAGCAGCTCCAGTAGTCTTTTTGAAAGCTAAAGATAGCCACACTGACCATGGCAGCCAACTGCCTCAGTTCCTGAGCTTGGAGTGAGGGCAGCCCAAGAGGTGGCCACAGGCAGCAGCAGTTTAAGGTGCTTAAAGAAATAAACGAAAGTATTCTTTGTTAAGAATACTTGCTTAAAAGTCAGTTTCTTAAAAGGGTCAGTTTTACAAGAAAATAGCAAAAAGAGGTCGTGGTACACCTGGAAAAATAAAATAGATAGCAGGGCTTAGTTTTTTAAATGAGAAAGAAATACACAGAATTGCAATTGACTCTCTGTCAGAGAAATAGTCCTCAAGATAGCCTCGAGCACTGGCAGTACAGCAAATAGCAATGGGTGAAGTGTGTGTGGCTGTGTAGGGAATCATGTCTAGTAATGTTGTTCCCCAAAGAGGCTAATAAGACCAGGTGACGAGAAAGAAAGGGGAGTAAAATTAAACCCAAACATCCTTTCTATTGTTGTGAGAGAGCAAAGGAGTAAGGTGCTGCTGGAGGCATATCATACATTATGCAAGTGCCCACAGCTGCCCAGCTCCTCCAGAGCTCAGTATGATTAGCACCAGCGTAACTAATGATGCTAAATGTATAATGAGTGGGTGAGGGATAAGAAGCAGGCTTAGTCACTGAGACATCTCAAGTATTGTAGAGCTTTTCTACAGAAACAAAATGGATAATCGCAGGACCTCCATACACACTGAAAGATACAAACCTGCTCCTTGGAACTTACATCCAGGGCACTGTTTCCTGCTGGATCCTGGCACTAATGTGGTCTGAGCGATGCTGGGTGAGCTGCAGAGGGCAGAGGTGGGAACGGTGTCAGGGCAGTGGGGGAGTGCCCAATGAATAGTGACAAAAAGGCACGATGTTTCTGAAAGGCAGTCATGGGGTGTTAAGGAAGGCTCAACCTGATGATGAAGTTATTTGTATTTCTCTAAAAGCCTGTAAGACAGTCCTTGGCTAGTCCTGCTCTCCAAGGATGTTCGAGGACCTGCATTGATCCAGATGGCCCAGTGGAAAACTCCAGTTCTTCTTCCTTCCTCCTCCAGTGCAGGTTCATAAATCCTCACCTGTAATGGGAGGAAAGGCCCCAGTATCTGCAGGCTACTGCCTCTGGGGCAGTCTTCACACTCTCTGGGTCTCCTTATCCTAATTCCCCAAAACATCATTGATCTTTCTATGTTCCTGTGCTCCCCAAATCACTCTGAAAGAACAAGGTCTCAGTGCTAAATTCCACAAAGGCTTGAGAGGTCTAACTGGCAATACAAAAAGTCATGCTTCAGAAGTCTGCTTTGAAATAAATAAAAACAGGACTTAACGAAGGAAAATAGGATTTCACTAAGGTAAACAGGAATCCTCTAGCAGGCATTCCCCTTATCTGCAACTGGTGATAGAGCTCAAGAATGATACATTTTGTACTTTTTTTTTCTTTTTTTTACATATAAATGCTGAAAATGCATTATGAGGAATATGTGTTCTGTTTGCAAAAATTGCTTTAGATTAAGAACTTGCTTTTTGACAACTCTAAGGGCATGACAGATCACCAACCAGCATATGTAAGGGGGACAGTCTGGGGAGAAATTTTCATAGCAGCAGCTCTTCTATTGTCCAGTTTCTTCCCTACTCCCTGCTTCCTACTCTAAAGTACTTCTCTGTTTCGTTGTCTGTTTTAGTAGCCCCTCAAGCTTCCATGATCTAAAATAATCTGCTAGAGATGACAACTAGCCATTGCATAGACATAAGGAAAACAGAATTGTTTCCATCCCTTTAAATCAATTGCCTCTATAGCTCTAATTTCTGTGGTGATAGAAGTGGAGTTGGTGCCTCAGAGCAAAATAAACAGATATGTTTGGGAAGGTTTTTAAACTACTTGGCACTAAATCACTTTATGCCACACAGAGAATATTTTTTTTTCAAATTTACAGACTTCTGATGTGTGTGAAACACTGGCTTTCATGTGTCTTTTTGAGATACAGTTGGTGGTGCGGTGGTATGTGTGACCTCAGACATCTGGAGTAGCTGTCACCCAGAACCTTTAGAGATTGTAGCACCATACCGAGGCACTTTCACATCAGATGGAGAGGAAAATATTCCAGATATTGGCTCTCTCCCAAAACCAGTACTTCCCTTGGATCACACCTCATATGAAGCTCTGTATGAGCTGAAGAGAAGGATGGGTTATTGGCACATTTTGCACAGGCTGTCTGTTGGCTTTATTGTAACCGATGACAGTTCCAGCCTGGAGGAGGCATGGCTGCATGTTGCTTTGTGCATATATATACTATTTTGCCTGCTGTTTCAATTTGATTTTGTATTTTCTCATTGAAGAAGGTAGTACAAATAAAAACCATCTGACTTCAGTATCAAAAATTGTATACCAGCTGCAGGTAGTCTCACAAAAAAATAAGTTTACATAGAGAACAAAAGAAATGGGTTTTCATATATATATAATAGCAAATCAGATTACTGTTTGAAGGCAAAATCTCTTTAATCCCTCTTCCATCCACAGTTGCTGCAAAAATAAGTCACAAATTGATGCTAACACTGAACAATATCACTGAGACTACTCTACAAATAGCCCTCATGAAAAATTTGCACTTAGATCCTGTAGGCTTTTGAAGGCATTGCAGCAGAATTGAGACAGGGCTATTATCTGTCAAGTACTTCTCTGGGATAAAATTCTTAGATACCTGCTGATTTTAATCAAGCAGAGAGCAATATCCCAAGTTAGGCAGCTTGCTAGTAAACCCTCTAATGGTGCTGCTGAGCATCCGTGGAGGATCCCAATGAGAAGAAACGTGAAAGTTAAGTAAGGTGTCAAGCAGAAACCTAGTATGTGGATGGAAGTGACCCATGAAACTCGTGGTGTCTGGTTCATTGCTGTGCTGTAGCAGGGAGAGAGTGGGCTTTTCCTGAGTGGAGCTCAGCTGTGACAGACTGAGTGCCATACCCACCATGCTACACTGAAAACCCAGTGGAAACCTTGGACTGTGCAACTGCTGAGTGGCTAACCACAAGTCACTCCTGATCTTAAACACTGGTGTAAGTTTCAAATATCTTTTACACATCCTGATGAAATTTGTTTTTTCAGTCTTTAAGGCGACAGAAAATCAGTGTCCGGACCAGCTGAGATTAAGATCCTAACTCAACAGATACAAATTGTCATTTCTGATAACGTACCAGAAGCTTCACTGACCTTGTGAGGCCTCCAGACTCATCAGGTTTTGGCTGGCTTTGTCCTAGGCTGCCTACAGCTTTGCTATAGCTTGGTTCAGGTGCTGTCAGCAGTTTCATAGTGACCAGGTGGCTATTGTCTAATCTCTTTTACTTTTGCTTAGCTTTGTATAATTGTCTGCTATATATAACCATAATTTTCATATGGATAGCATTTAACAAACTGTTGTTTTATGTAGAACTAAATATTTTTGACCCTAGTAAAATGATATGGTGTAAAGGAATGGTACTGTAACAGAAGCCTTTACTGAGAGGGCCAGAGAGTGCTGTGTGGAGGAAAACAGGCATAGAAGCTACCTGCTGTAAACAGATTATGAGTGGTTAACCACTGGTAGTGAAAGAAAAGCAGCTCTGAGAACTGAGTAAAATGGTTTTAGGGCCAAAAAAGAAAACAAGGAAGAACTACCCAGCATACATAAAATCTAATGTATATGAAATCTAGCATTTCCAGTGAAAAAAAGATATATAACAATAACTCCATGTGTTGACAAGGAGAAAGAAACTCCCACCATCAGCTTTATACTCCACTTGGCAGAGGGCCTGGGATGCTGATGACCTGTGACACTGAAGCACAGAACACTTGTGTGCAGGGAGAGAGTGGAGGTGGGAACACAGCAGTGGGAAAAGGGGAAGTGATTAGGAAGGGAGTTTAAAACAATTTAAACTGCGTAATTATTGAAATCAAATTTATAAAGGTATAACATTCACTAAATTTTGCATGTAATAATTAGATCAAGATCAATAATAATTCACTGATTATATAGTTAAGATTTCAACTACACTAAAGATAGATCATCAGCTTTGTTCAAAAGTTGTGTATCTTTCTGCCTATAGCAAGATTTTGAGTGAACCAGTGACTATATCCAGCGCAGGATTGCAGTTGTTATGCAGTTGTTAGTAACTGAGAAATTAAATTACAAGCCAAACAAGAATTGTGGGTGGGATTTGCACTCACAAAGCTACAAATGGTTTTTAATTTTTTTTTCAAACAGTGAGATTATAAATGAGTCTTCAAGTAACATAAATTTCTGAAGTACAAGGGTGTGGGGCAGCTTAACAATGGAAAAATGCCTTTGTCCAACAAGACTTTCAGGATATAGTTCTGAAAAACTATCTTGTATCCTGTAAGGCCGAGAGTGGCATTGCTCAGTAGAGAATGACTTAGTTAAATGGAGGGCAAGGGTAATTAAATTAAGAAAGAGAGAACATGAAGCATGAATGCAATAAAATTACCTTGATTGTGCTATTCACATTCTGCTTAGAGACTATACAGGGATTCATGCAGACAAATGCATCAGAATCTACAGAAGCATCTTCTACTCCCAACACAGCCATGGGCCCCTAATCAACAGCATCACTAACACTAGGATTGCTCTAAGAGATGATATTAGAAAGGGATCTTTCTCATCTCAGGTGAGTGCTGTGATTCCAGACTATTAGCTATTTTTGAAAAACTTTTCAATAACTCTTTCTATTTCTTTGTTTGTGTATTTGTTTATTACTTTTATTAGCTTAGTTTCATTCAGCATCAGAAAAAAATCAGTTTTCAAGACTTCAAGATGTTTTGCTTTCCATCCTTGCTGAAATCCAGTGCCAGCTTCAATTTTCTGCTACAGGTTGACTAGCTCACACTGAGAACAGAAGTGGAAATGTGACACTATGATGGGAGGAGTAGGATATGATGGAAGAGTTTTAATTTCTTAGTCCAGAAGGTCCACATTAGAAGTACTTTGGTTCTGAAGCCGTTGTTAGCAGTTCTTCTTCCCAGTACAGTTTGCTCTGGAGGAGGGAATCCTCCCTCCAAAACCAGAAGTACAAGTTTCCGCCATTTGGGCTCATGACATGGCATAATTAGTTGGCATGTATGAAAAAGTTACTGTTCAGGTGGTGAGTTGTGCTAACAGCCACCTATAGAGATACAGTACCAAAGACTCCATGCTATTGACATATACGCTATAGACATAACTAGCATAATTTGGTTGTTGTCAGAAGAGATAATGTCAATGATGATGTCAAATCTTTTTTGTCATTTACTTCAGTATAGGTTTCACAACTGTTTCTTTGCTGGCAGTATCACTTAAAAGGAAGAAGAATACATGGGAGAATGACAACAACAGTCATCTGTAGCAAGAACAAGTGGCTTTTAAAACATTCTTCAGGCAATGTACATTCAGAGGGATTGTTCTGTAATGCAAACAATTTGCTTGCAAGTACTGCAATGAATACTCTTACTGTGAAAAATAGCTTTGCTGCATGCCCTTCTTTGACAGTGTGAGAAGGATCTATGAGATCATGGATAATTACCCTTCACCCCACTGGGTGTCCACTACTACCTATTCCAAGTGCACGGTGCATAGTCTGTAACAACATATAGCAGAAAAAAAAATCTGATTTTTTTTATAAGTCTTTTACTCTGTGTTGTAGCAGATGTTCAAGGTTTTAAAATAGTGCACTGTGAAAACAGAAAAAGAAAACAGCTTGGAAGGCTTCATAAGAGGTTACAGGATGAAGTGTCTTTATTTCCTTTCTTGCCAATATATGTAAGTATATTAAGTATATTTAATGAAGGGTTAAATATTAGCATATTGTTGTCCAGTAGGGACATTATACTGCCAGTAACAGATCTTTGCATGCCTAGAACAAAAGCATATAGAGATAATTATGATTGATTGGACAGCTACTGCTGTAATGATCCTAAAAGAAACTTACAAGTTGTCTTAAAGACAAATGCCAGAAATGCACTAAAAAAGGGTGAAAAAAAGAGGAAAGTTTTGAAATTCTGAAAATCCGTGAGATGGTACTAAAATCTACTGACAATCCACAGGGTGGATTCCCCATGTACTGAAGCTATTACCTTGATTGCCAGTGTAGTGGAATTCCAGATTTGGTGCCCATAGACACACCTACATGGGTGAGCACACAGCCCCAGCACAGTTTGCACAGGGTTACACCAGACTGGATGTTTGGAAAGCATCTTTGCATGTTCTCAGGTCCAGTCTACAAAACCATAAGTTACCTTTTCAACAGGGTGTGTTTGCTTGAGCACAGCACAGCATTTCAGAACCAGCTCTGAGTATGGGCAAAGGGAATTCAAATGTCTCTGCATGTACTCATTTAGTCTTATCCTTGTAATTCTCAAACACATTTTTGGTGTGGTTACCAAATTCCCAGCAGTGACAGTTTTGACAGTCACAGTCAAAATATAAATGTGTAATAATAAGTTTTCATGTGGCAGTTGCTCATGAAGTCCTTGGTGACTACACATAAATACCATGAGATGTTCTGAAGTGCTGCTTAAAGAACTTTGGTAAAAAAAAAATCTGGGTGTTAACCAATAAAATCATGTTATCCACTTCTACAAGTCCACTACAGAGACAAGGACTCTGTTTTCCTTTGTTCAGTTTCTTTCCTGTGAAAGATTAGAAAATTAATTTCCAAGATTCTCCAAGCAGAGAGCACATAAATAAATTTAATGATGTGTGTCAAGAATAGTTAAGAGGACTGGTCAAGATGGGTTGGTGTTTCCTCACCTTGAAACACTCCACTGCTAGAAAGAAACGTAAAATCAATGGAAATAAGAAAAGCTATTTAAGTAATTATTTTTTTAACTTTTTTTTTTTTTCTTTTTAAAGTGGAATAAAAAATCATTGCTACAATAGAAATAAGGTGTTGGTACATATGCACAGCAGTGGACTGCAGTGAATGTTTTACATGTCATAATTCTCATCTTACCTTTGATCTGAAAGTCTGCCCTTATCAATCCAACAAGCCATGACCTGTTCAATTAGCTGAAAACATTGTGTTAATCTGATCTTCCTTTCCTTCTTCCTCAGTTGCTACATATTCCTTCATCTTCATCAACAATACTTTTTTGTCTCATCTACCTTTTGAAGAGTAAGATGTCACATCACCCTTAGACCCAGCACTTACACAATTATTCTTTCCTTATTGACTTATTCAGCAAAACTCTGTTTTGTTTTTGGGAATGATATGATTGTTGCTTTGAACATAATTTACTGATGTGGAAGGAGGAAAATACGTTAGGAAAAAACTACAGAAAGGCAGGAAAACTAGTAGAGAAAAACATGTACCAAACACTCAAGGATTTAGGACAGTAGATATCAGCATTTCTGGAGGCTGAAGTTGTCTTCTTTTTCATAAAAATTCTGAGCCTATTCAGTGGCATTTTTTGACTTTTTCTCATCTAGACTGTGTCAGGTTATTTTTAATTGTGCAGTTCTCCAGCAGCTTGCAAATGTAAAACTTTCATTTTCTATTAAGGAGTTCTTTTCAGATGAATTTCAATGATAGAAAATGAAATTTCTACGTAAGCCAGCCACTAGAGAGTCTGAGGGAAGCAATATCTGGGTTAACAGACTGTTTTAAACACATTCTCTCAGGACCTTTCTCTTCCCCTTCAGCATTTTCAGCCTGTCTGCTTCTTGCCTGCTTATTTCTTCAGTGTTCAGGCCAATTGTGATCTACTTTAAAAGACAGACTTGATGAATTAAAGAATGGCTTTTCATACCAAGTGGAGATTTAAAATACTCTGACAATACCAGAAATGTGTTGGAGAACAGCACCCAGGGCAGGACTGGAGGAATGGTGGGTGAATCAAGGCACATGCAGAGGACAAATAATGAGTAAGCTGGAAAACAACTAACTTTTATCTCATTAGTTGCCCTTGAGGTAGCTGTATTGCTTTTATCTTAATTTGCAACAGCAATAGCAAAAATAAAAAGAAATCTTTACTCTTATATGTGCAGTAGCCCCATACTTGTTCACATTAATCAGTCTCAAATATACATGAGTAGCATGTACATGACTTGGACTGTCTCTGTGCAGTCTGTGTGTGACATAAAGCTCTAAGGACAATTTGCAGAGTTGAAAAAAAGGGTTTTTTAGAAGTAAAACTTTATATGCACATTACAGAAGAAAATTTTCATAGATTGTTCTCCATGCTGAAACCTCCTAGCAAACTCCTTCCATTTGCAAACTTTCAAGCTTACTTTATAAAACATCGAGGGCCTGAGTCAGTGCTGTGCACTGCCTATGGTATCAGTAGCCTCTAATACTCTTCCCAGTAGGAATACCAGATTTCATTGCCAACAGCTTGGAGGTAGGCTGATGGTATCCAAACTGTAGGAGTGCAGAAAGAACAGTCGTTTTGTGCCTGAAAAGCATTAGCAGGTACAGTAAAAAAAATCCATGTTACAACACTCTCAGGCTTTGAAATAACACGTGTGACAACGTTGCATTGTATTCTGCTGTACTATGATCTAACTCTTATCTGAAGAACAGGAATTTTGGACTCCACAGAGACAGAATGTAGTGCTTTGTAATGCCATAATGATAGACTGAAACCCTACAAGACTGTGTAAAGACCATCAGTTTCACTAAGAATTTTAGGCTAAATGGTAAACTGCAGCACAAATAACATAAAATCCCTTCAGCTCAATTATTTTAGTCTGGGAGATGAATGCCTCCAATTCAAAGTCCATATGTAATTGTCTTGTGATGGATGTAACAATGGAGGGCTCCCATCAAGACAGTTTTGGAAAGCACTTGAGAAGCCATGTGTCAGGATTTTCCTATTAAATCTCTTTAATCAAAATATTAAATATCAGATTTACTAAAAATATTTTTACTCATAAGGCACTGAAAAAGTGAAAGTTGTAATTAAATAAATACCTGCTTTTATTTTCCAGGGGTAGAAAAAAGTAAATATCATAGTTTGTGGATTAAAAATTACAGAATGTGATAATTAAGTAGAAATTATTGTTTGAGTTATGCTTTCTTTTCCAAATTTATAAGCTGATTACATCAATCTCGTCTTCAGCCACACACATTAATCTGATCAAATTGACTTTTTTCATCTCAGTGTTATACTTCAAATGTAACTGAGATGTCAAGATAGTTTAGTTGATAACCAATAATAGCAACATGAGAATGGAAGATACAATCTCTTTTTAACCTAGTGGAGGTATCATGTGATGGAAAATGCTGTATTGAATTCCTGGAAACTGTGAGTTCTCTTTCAGAGACTACATGACTTTGAGTAAATCACTTAGTGGATTAGTCAACCCTCAAAAGTAATACCACTCCAGTCTTATTTAACATACCAGTTCCTTATATGCATTTTCAATTACACCTACTTGTGCTAGAGAGAAAAAAAGTGCTTCTGGTGTTAACTCCTCTGAGGCAACACAGCTAAAATGAATGTAATCTGGATCCATTCTTGCTTATGAAGTTTTAGTGCAGGTCACACACTGCATTTCTAGGGACTCAACAGTGTTGCCAAAACAAAGGAAGAGTCCCTGAAGTGAAGGCACTAAATCTGGCAGAACAACTCAGGTCCTAGTACTATCCTAAAGGATTTGTGCTACTCTTTCTGCTGTACAAAATGGAAATAACAAAATTCACTGTGGGACCTGGATTGAATTTTCTAGGGTGGCATTTTAGCTGATACTCTCATCTACTGTATTTGTGTTGACAATCATTGAGAAAATATAGAACTATTGTTATGATCTTAGAGTTCAGAGTAAGGTTGTATTTCAGTTGTGGGTGAGCTGAGCTGTTTGGTGATTGATAAATGCTTTGATGTCCACAGAAGAAAGGTGCAGCAGATATTCAAAGTTACCCCTCTTTGGGTGATAATGTTGCTGAACTCCAGTTCCTGTTGGAAAGATGTACTGAACATTGAACAAAAGCCACAGTAGAGGAACAGGGCTGTGTTTGAGAGCAGAGTGAGCATATTTGGCAATGAAAGCATCTTGCCTGGAAGATTGACACACTACACAATTCCTGTGCATGACTCAAGGTGGAAAGGTCTTGTTGGGGTATTGTGCTGGTTTAGAGTTAAACTGGCAGGAGAAATCAATCCAACTCAGACCAAGATTGCAAGTCAGAATAACAAATAAGATCATATAACAAATAAGATCACAAAATACACTGATACAGAAGGAAAAATTTGTTTGTGCCACAAAAAAACAAATGAACAGCCCGTCACAGTGGGGCACGAGCAGAATGGAGCTCACCAACCCCTCTGCTGAGCACCACATGGCCCGCCCGAATTCAAAGTAAGAAGAAAGGAAGAAACCTGCTGATGAAAACGATGGTTGCAGTCTGGTGGCAGTCTCAGTCTAGTCGAGAATCTGCTCCTCCTCTGGATCTGAAGAGAGTTCCGAGTCCAAAACTCCAAGGTTATATCCACTTGGGCTCAGATGGGAACGGCCATTCCCTCCCCCAGGGGGGAGACTTTCACAATGGGTAATTTACTTTGTGAGGTGAACGATGGCATATTTTTGGCATCCCTGATGGCCCATTAGCAGACATGACCCCTCAGGTGGGTGTGAAGGCAGGAAAACTTCCTTATCCCACAGAAGTTCCTAAACACCCAGTTTGTAGCCTGAGGGGTTGGGTGTGCCTTAGGCGGCTGCTGCAAATGGGCCATTGTGAGCAGTTCATGAGAAAAATGACATTAGACGGTTTAGAATATACACCTACACAGTGACAAACTGATCCTGGCTACTAAAACCAAGGCAGGTGTAGATGCTGGAGGCCTTGAGGCATATTGGACCCTCTTCTCCATTAAAAATCGGGACATGCTTTGTCATGAAAGAATTAATCACAGGAAAGCTGACAAAATAACCATGATGCATTTTACCATGATAAAGCATAGCCTGGCTGATGCACCTTTCATACAGAAAGATAGTTCTTATATTAAGTCTTGGGAATCACCAGATAATGTAGAGAGATAAGGTCCCTCAAGTAAAGGCAAAAACATGGCTGAGATTGTGAACTTCAGAACTACATCCACAAAGACAGCCATCCACAGTCAGGTGTCCTATTATCTGAAAGCCATTGGCTGTGAGCCAAAACAGGCATAAGTAAATTAAGGCTCTCACATTAAGCTATTCCAATGTAGATAATGTCATTACACCATGACAAAAACAGTTTTGAAGATTAGTCCCAAGCGCTTTGGGTAAAGACAGAAGAAGACCCAAATATATTCATTCACTTCACACATATTCATGCTGAAGAGTATGTCAGAAACATGCAGTTTATCTCAACCCACAGAAATCTATCCATAAGGCATGTACAGAAACACATCCCAACATAGTGACTAATCCTCCACCAACAGCACTACTTACTTTGTCACTTGGTGGCTTGGAAGATGCTCGCATTTAGAACTGAGCTGACAATTGGAAGTGAATATTTTAATGGCTTAAATCAACCTTTTCCTAGTTATTTATTTGGAAACTCATGAACATTTCCTTCCATACTGTAATTATTCAAAATGAGTCACATTTTTTTCAGTCATCCTACACGTGTAAGATTATGGATATATTGAGAGGTGTAAAACAATATTCAATGTCTTTAAGTGACAACTGATTTTACAAGTAACATGGTTCTGTCTCATTTCCCTCACTGGCTGACTGTAACATTTGATATTTGGACTTGAAGAAGCTGGTGCAGGGCTGAACACCTCAGGGGAGTGTGGTGACTTAGGGATAGGCTGTAACTATGAGAAATAAGAGCTACTTTAAACACTTCTAAATGCATCCTTTTCAAACTACATAAGACATCACTTAGTCAGGATCCTAAAAAATCCACAACCTCCCACACTCTTTATTGGTATAAGTGCAGAGTTTGAACTTAATTTTGGCTCATACTACTCATCCAAATGAATCATCTTTGGAAATGCTTGGTGCACTGGCAAAAAAAAATCAAACCTTGATATTTTTTGAGTCTGGAAGACCTGACAGATCTAATATTGGCCCCCATGATGGCATTTCTAACTTTCCCACTGCTGCACTTGAGACCATCAGTATGTCCTAGGCAACGGCAAGGGAGCACTTAAACTAGGGTATGACAAAGAATAAGCATCTGCTTTGCTTTTTTTTTAGTGTTGTCATTTAAGTGGTTTATTATCATCAGCCTTATGTAGGGATATAACTGGATCAGACTGTTGAAGCAATGACACAAAACTGAAAAGTAGCAAGGAGCCAAGGAGCTGTCCAAGCTAGCTTCATTACCTCTTCCAGGCAATCTCTAGCTTGCGCAGTGCTGCCAAGGGCTAAATTAGGGTTCATATAATTTGACAGTACTTATATAGTGTACTCTCTGCCTCCATTCTCTTTTACAAATAGATTGTTCTAATACACTCAATATATATTGTAAGTTTTTTTGTTTGTTTGTTTGTTTGTTTTTTGTTTTTTTTTGGGTTTTTTTGTTGTTTTTTTTTTTTTTAAACCCAGGAAGTTACAACCGTGGAACAGAAATATCCCCATCCTGCGATCATAACAGAGCTTCTGACATATCAGTATAGCCTGGTTTGGCAGGCATGCCTGCAAATACTGTTAAAAGTTTTATTGCTGAAAAAATGCAGCTATGCCCTACCTTGCACTCTTTTAAGGGATCAGGACTCATGTATACTATGAGGAAAGAAACTGCTATGAGCATGTGAAAAATGTTGAGGTGGTACTTTTGAGACTACGTCTTATTGCTCTTTCCTGAGGAACAAGAATAGGGGTGGGGACATGGAATGGTTGCAGGTAAAACAAATTGTTAGAGAAATGGTGGGACACTAAGCTAATAGAAGAACTTGTCACTGATGATGTTAAAGAAAATAGCATGAGAACCTATACAACTCTTCATTGAAAGAGACACAAACTCCTAAAGAGTAAAGACAAATTGGAAAGAGACAATATTGACTGGAAAAATCACTCAGGGGACTATGAGATCCACATTTGAAATCAAAGGAAGTGTAAAGGATGGTTTCTTTTAGAGTATGTTGGTGCTATGAGGAAAAGCTGATGGTAGCTTAATCAGGCATACATGAGTTAGATGGAAATTAACACATTGTGAGACCAGCAGACTTGATTGGCAAATAATTGCAAGAAGAGAGTCCAGGGCAAGATTTATAATCTGTACTCAGTGCCATAGTACTGCAGTGAAGTATTCTCAATTTGTACACCAGCTAGGTACTTAGTCTGCATGATTTGGACATCCTATAGATCTTTAATATTAACTTGAGTACAACAAATATATTTTTATCTATGAGGAGCTAAGGCCTCAGTAGCAAACTTCATACAGTGTCATCGACACTCTTCTGGCAAAGTTGCAGACTGAACCTCAACTCCTGATTTCCATGTTTGTGCCTTAGCTGTGGTAGTAAACATTCTAGTACTTTCAAATGGATGCAACAATAAGTAGAAGGTATGTTGCTAAGCAGTAGAACCAAATGGGTTGCAAAGCATTGTGATCTACTGTGACAGGGAACAGATTAGGAAGACTGAATATGTTGATCAGCCATTCAGTGTGACTTGGGAAAGCATTGCTAAAACATGTGTCTGTATGTTCTTTGCAATCTTTGAGTGTCTCAATTACTGATTGACAAGCTTTAGGTCACACTGGTTCTATAGGTGTTCACCGAAACTCTGAAGTTCAATCACTCTCATAGTGACTGTGTTTCAAACTCTCTTTTACTGGTGCTGGCTTCCAATTTCTGACTGATCCAAGTGGGCTTGGTCTCAGGAGGCAATTATCCTTTCAAAGCTGCCAACCGTAGCTGCTAACAGTGATCCCAAAACATTCTAAAGGCATGGTTTAATATTTTCTTTTTTCTGCTAGTTTAACTAAAAGTGGAACACAAACTAGCACTGAGGTTTACCCACATCTGAGTTTTTGAAGGTTTTATTACATTTTGTTAGGCATTCTGTGATGTTTTGAATGATATCCTACAACTACAGTCTCACTGTCCCCCCATATTGCCTGGTTTCTTTGCCCCTTGACATCACCTTCTCCCAGGTTTCTTTGCTCTCCTCCTCTCTAGAAAGCGTTTAAAACAGATAAGTGTCCTCTGGTCTCAAGCCATAGAAGTGGGACAATAAGCTTGTTAACCTTAGCCTGAACCAGGCAGGTAGGCACTTTCAGATTAATAGCCTACTCGTTGTTCGCTGAAGGACTCTTGGTATTTGCCCTGTAGATATCTTATCTCTATCACTGAGCAAGCAGGAAATGAAACATAGATTCATAAAGTTTAAGCCCAGAAGGGGCCATTAGAAGTACAATTCTCATCTCATATATATCAGAGGCCCTTTAATTTCACCCATTTATCCTTGTAGTAAGTTCAATAGCTTCTATTTGACTAAAGGAAATGCCCCTCCTCACAGATGCTCCAGATTTAAATTAATGCACTCAAACAAAAGAAGTATTAAGCACATAAACTGAGTCAGGTAGAACTGCCATTGGAAACCAATACAGATGTCTCCCTCATTCTCTGTAACAGTGTCTGGCTCTGTTTTGGTACAGACCAGACATGTTTTATATGTCTGTACGAGTCACTTCAAAATTCACCCATTCCCAGCATAAGAATGAAAATTAACATATATGTATCCCACTGATTAGACATTGTAACAACCTTTTTAGGTAGGTTTCAAATTACAGTATGTCAATAAAAAAGCAGCATAATACCCTATGGAGAACTGCGAATGACATTGATTTGTGAGTCTAGATTGACAAATGAAGGAGGGCTGCCCTGGCAATTCAATTTGTTAGCTCTCTTCCCAGCTCAGTTTTTGCTCACATCAACTCTCTCTGTCCAAGACATATTTACTGTGGGGGAGCCTTACTTTGAAGATTGCTGATACAAGACAGTCCCACATGATCATAGTGTGTGAGCTCAATCAGCTCCCAGTCATCTTTTATTTAGCTATGTAGACACTGTCAGTAAGTCTAGGTAGCATTTAAAGAGGAGTTGAGGCCAGTAAATAAGTCATTACAGTAAATGCGAAAGAGTATCATACTCTATGATGATTTGCAGAAGAGCAGAGAACACTCCACATCATTAACCAAATTTACCAAACTGATGAGGAAAACTGACCTTATTGTCAGTTATAATTAAATACAGTAATATCTTTGGACACTTGTAAAAATGTGCTGACATGAGGAAGATTATTTTTCTAAGTATTGCAGTTGTGCACCCTCCTGAATGTATGATTTTACCAGCAGTCCTTCATGGTGTTTGTAAGCAGTCATTGAAAACAGGGAAGTTTTGAATTATAACATACTCCCTGGTGGTGTAACTTTTCAAGGAAGGACTGTAAATTTGACTGTAATGTGCTTTTTCTAAAAACATCAAAACATTTAAAATTTGCTTTAGTTCAAGAGATTGAGAGAGGTTGTATTTACATAACACTCTCCACTTGTTAGATTTTATATAAACATTGGCCTCTAGAAGTTATGAATGTGCTTCTATCCAGGTCAGATGATTTCAGGACTATATTACTTACATTTATTTTTTATATAATCTGCAGTATGCTCAGACTCACAGCATTTCAGTCTGGGGTATACTTGACCATATAAATCCAAAAGACCAGAGCAGAGGAAATTTTGAGCAGTTTCCATCAGCTTTTGCATTTGTAAAAGCGGCCATATCAACTAACTTGCTGAAGTCTGGATTATTGCCTTCGGCATATTCTATATCTCTGACTCTGGAAATCTAGACAAATGTGCTACTATTCCTCTGAAATATCTTATTACTACCCAAAAGCAACTATATATCCCTCTATGTTACTAGGGAAAACAGTTAATACAATGTGTACATGTGTCCATCCAGGGAGAACATTTTGCTGACATAGATCACAATTTCATGATAATGCTGATCTAATCAAAGTTTTACTTCATGTCTACCAATGCATCTATTGGAAGAGGTTTCTGCAATGTCTTTTAACTAATTTATCAGAAAAAAGTAGCGAAGAACATGTCTAAAAATGTAAGGGAAATGAGGAGACTACAGCATTCAATTATTTTTCCATGGGATTCCTTGAATTTGAAAAAGGTAAATTCACTAAGTTCTCATTCAAAAATATCTAAATTTAAAAAAAAAATTAAAACTACAACATTTTACTGGACTGCATATGGATTGATTCCAGAGCTATAGATTAGCACAAGTAAAGAATTTGAAGGACATTTCACAAAATTGACCTTGATAAACAGAGATTTCTGTGAAGTCTTTCATTTCAAGCACCCCATCCAGGACTAAATCAGATTTAGTTTACAGTTTTTATTTTGTAATTTTTTTCAGAGCAGTTCCTGCTGATAAGAATGTGCACTAATCTAGCTCAGCAACCAGTCTATCATTATTAATAACAATCAACAGACTAATTAATGCATGCCTGCTGTGTGTATTGCAACAATATAAATGTCCTGCTATGCAAAAGGTGCACAATAGTAAGGTAATTTTTATAAGTGGGCTCTGTGTCCTGGTTGTCATAGATTAAATATCTCTTGGTCTCAGTGTGGTTCAGGAAGTGGAATAAAATTTTTTACATTTTATACAGAATGTATTCTATAATTTTCAAATAGGTAACTGACTTTCAAATTTATCTTTTTACATCTACAGTTTTCCTTAATTCTGGTACGTATTGATAATATGTACTTCTTGCAAACAAGAGGCCTCATTCTTTTAATTTGTGCTAGTTTTATCCTGAAATTGCTCCAGTAGTGCCGATTTATTCCA
The DNA here is from genome assembly GCA_013399695.1 of Formicarius rufipectus. Taxonomy (NCBI): domain Eukaryota; kingdom Metazoa; phylum Chordata; class Aves; order Passeriformes; family Formicariidae; genus Formicarius; species Formicarius rufipectus. The sequence continues at coordinate 117,382 of VXAU01000754.1, forward strand.
GCATGGCTGAGAACAGAATGAGGGCCGGTGACAAAAGCAAAAAAGCAGAGGAAACAAAATTTCAGTTCTGCAGCCATCATAACAGACATTGCAGTCATTTAAAGAAACTCATCTTGTCCACGTCCTCTTTAGTGCACAATAGAGAACTACTGAAGATTTCACTTCATTATCAGTGTTTGCCTATGAGTGCAAATTCACCTTTTCCTATGAATATGAAGGAATTGGTGGGGTGATGCCAGGCCTTCATGTGCCTTCCTACATTTTTTTTTTCCTTATTGTTTCTTTAATATCATCATATTCAACAGTAAACATCATAATGCCATTTGCAATACTGCACTGACTAGTCAAGTATGAGTAGTCAGAATAGGTTTTAAAAGAGTGCATATATACCAAAGACCATCAAGTAATAAAGCTGCATCTTATTCTCCTGTAATGTCCTACCGTAGTATCCTATAAGCCAGCCTAACTGACAAGAAGACAAATATTTTCTTATTAAGAATATGGGTACTTGGACCCTTCTCCAGGTTTAGAAAACACTACAAACTCCTTTCCTTCACCAGTTGCATGGTATATATTTACAGAAACCATTTAGGATCCAAATACTCCCTTGAAAATCTAAACTTTTAATTGATGTCATTTCCTGGGCTTATTAAGAGCAGTAAATGCTGTCTGTAATAATCTTCACAGGCAAGCAGACTGCCTAAAGGGGGAATATGTGTGCTGTTTGCCACTGTCATTGTGCATACGCCTCCAGAGAGACTCCGACACCCTTCTGACAGCAAGCAGATAAGCCAGCCCTCCAGACAAAGAGAGCTTTGCCACCATGTCATCTACAATCCTGCACCTACAGCCCTGCAGCCAGACCATAGTGGTGCTTTGCTCAACACAGTCATCACCATGACCAGCTCCTTAGCCAGGACTCATTTCCTTCCCCAGAAGCTGGAGCCTGGCTACAGAGTCGGTGGACTGCGTAGCTGTGGGGAGCTGTAAGCAGCCGGCAGCAGCCACAGCAGAAAGAGTGGGCAGAATGAGGAGGACCCATGCTGTGTGTAGGGAACTGCACTCGGCAGGTTCCCAGGAATGGACAGCAAATTGTCACTTTAGTGTTTTTTTGGTGTTGAAGGCACTATGAGAAACACCCTTAGGCATTTACAACATGTCTGAGGTATGGGCCCATTGCTGTGGGGCTGCTGCTCATGAGTGAGTGGTAGAAGAGCTTCATGCTGAGGGTCCCTGTCGCTATGCTCAGCAACTTCTGAGCAGTGGTGGGCCTACTGTGCTGCCTGGCCACAACTGTATGGCACCAGTTGCTCCATTATATTTTAGCCCTCAGAGTAAATATGAGACCCTGGGTGACATCACCCTCTCATTGGTGTTATATGTGAGCCAAAGTTATGGAGAGCTCTTGCAGTAGCAGCAGTGGTGGCTGGGAAAGGTGAGTTGCCTGCCTAAATGGTAAGGTGACCTGGAGTGACTTGTGAAGTGGAAACTGCTCTGCCAGCACTGAGCAGCTTCTGTCAAGTTCCCTGTTGTGACACTGAGAAGAGTCACTTCTGCACATGTAATTGATGACTTTGAAAAGTGACAGATATATTGATGCCCTCAGAGCCTACAGCCTCTGAGGGTGTTCATAGTTTACCTAATAATATTCTGAGTTGCTAAGACAGATGTAGTTGCTGCTGACAACAGGGAAAGAAATGGAGCCAATGATGAATGTAGCAACATTCCACACACTGGAGAAAGGCAGCTGCTGTGGAACAGCATTTTTTTTCCTGAAGAAACTAATGCATGTTTTCTGTATACTGTGGGGTTTGCTGTTGCCTTGTTGAAAAAGCAGTCTCCTTCTGTCAGGTTTTTAACAGACTGATAGCACTCTCACCATGTATTTTAAAAAAACTTTGTGGCAGATTTGCATTATGATGACTGGCTTGAGTGAAAGACGCTGTCTGAACTGAGACCCCACTTAGTCAACTTTTCCTCATGTTGTGATCAGTAGATCAGCAAGACTGTGGTACCTGTGTGAGACTGATAATATCTGAATCATCTAATATGTATAGTACCCCTGGGGCACTATGGTGTCTCCCATGATGGTTGTTTCCTTATAGAACTCTGTTAAAGTTTGTGTTTGTTTTGTTTGTTTGTGTGTTTGTTTGTTTGGTTGGGTTTTTTTCTTTTTTCTTTTTTTTTTTCTTTTTTTTTTTTTTTTCCTTTTTCTTTTTTCAGTAAGAGTAATTAATACTGGGAATGATTAATTAATATAGTGCCCACTGATACTGCTCTGACTTCATTAATATGCTCCTTTATACTTCACTTTGTTTGATATTGGCAAACAGTGTTTGCAGTGTGGTCTCTTCCTGCCAGGCAGTAAGCTGCAGGACTCTCTTTGATTCTGTGGGTTTACCTGCAGTAGAGCTAGTAAAGTCTGTTTTGCAATTGCTTATTTTTTTGTATTAAAGTAAATGCTGGTGTTAAAAGATTTCTATGACACAGAGTTTTGATTACAGAGAATTAGATACACATCCTTACAGTTCTGGCTACAATTGCTTTTATACGCAATTTAAGCATCTCTGCCTTGACAGTAGTGCAGCACTGTGTAATGCTTGTCAGCTCAAAATCAATAGGCACCTTGCAACTAACCTAAAAGCTTCCAGGCACCGAAGTTACACACCGCACTTGATAACTTGAAGCCTCAGAGAAGGTGCATAACTTATGCATAACAGTCTTGCAGTTGAAGTGATCATCCAGAGGAGAGGGACCAGAAACTAAGGGTCTGTTGTTTGAACAGAAACCTTGCAGTTATACTATTTCTTTCTTGCCTGTTTTTCTTTTAACCATGTGGGTCTTGCATGCCAAGCTGAGGTCTGTTCAGGTGTTGTTTAGGAATGGTATTTCCACTAAAAAGAAAATCACAAGCTGCTCCCCTGTCACTCCAGTTCGAGACAAATGGCAGAGACCATGGACTGAGATAAGAATAATTATCTGGAAATAGCAATGAGATTAGGAAAGGAACAGTAACAGCAACAATACTAATAACAACAGTGTACAAAAGAGAGAGTGATTTACGTGCTAAATGCACACCAGGCTGAGACAATGAACAATGGCAAACAGTTCCTACACCCACCACATTTGCTGCCTTGTCTGGAAAAAGGATGCTCCTCCTTCAGGAAGGAGAGTCACTTTTCCCAGCTCCTGTCAATGAGGTAATGTGGCATTGAATAGCATGTCTTGGCTGATCTGGGCTGGAACCAGGACGCCAGGTATCTTCTTTGCCTTCCCCCACACCCTACAGGAAGGATCTGTAATGTGCTCTGTGGGCCAACCCTGGGAATACTGGTCTGAACCCTCTTCACCTGAAGGAGGTTGGAAACCAGATTAACCCCCTCATGGATCACTGCTCTAGTAGCATTGGTCTGTCATTAAAATAGCATAAGCACAGCCATCTGGCAGCCTTAAAAAGACAGGAATTCAGCCCACCAGGGCAGCTGTGTGGAAAGGCAAAATATGTACAGCACAGAACAGAAATCAAAGTTTCAGAGATGATGGGAAGGCTTCTAATCCCTTCAGTTTTTCTGACTATCCCTTTGCGGTATCTAGTGCCAGTTTTCATGGGCAGTATCTCTACAAACTTCTTGATGATTTAGGCAGCTAGATCCTTTGTGTGGGCCATCCTTTGGAAAGCAAGGGTAAGTGGCTAAACCCTCAAGTTTTGTATATCTCCTCTAAAAATTCAAACACTTGAAGTCAAACCATCTTGCAAATTTTTTCCCCTTATATTCATTTCCCATCACCTCCAGAGCACCCTCTTCCAGGTGCAGAGGGATTGCGATAAGGTAGCACTGAAGTGGATGCCACCATGTTTTCCTGGTACTTTTGTATGGGAGTAAATGGACAATAATTTTTTCTGCTGGCAACTCAGACCAAATGTATTCTATTTCAAACGAAATTTTAGTTTGAATTTAATATCTCAGAGCACACTTAATTCTTTATCACTGCCAAACTTTCAACCTCTGAATGCCACAGCTTTCACCATGTATTTGGTGAAATCCAATTTCACCATGTATTCTAAATATTCCAAATACATTAACAGTAATTGAAGCTTAATCTTATATTCTATAGTGATACTCTTGTTTGCCTAAAGTTAAAAAATGCAAAGATTCGTCATTAAACAAAGTTTTATATTCTTAATACCAAAAATGTCAGACTTTTGTTTCACTCAAGCAAACAAGATAACTACCCACTCCATTACACACACAATATGTATACTGCAATAAAAAAACTTTGCTTAAACATTTTTTATGCATGAAGGCAATTTTAATATTTTTAGATGAAGATAGAAATAAGTATACTTCTAACAGAAATTTCATCCAAATTTCTCCATCTCCTGGTGGGTTCTTGGAAGATTTTCAGAATTTTTTAAAACTTCAATGATAATCTATGCAATTCGTATTTTGTTTCATTTATAAGAAAAGTATGTAATTCTTCCCAAAACTTGGGGAAGTCTTAGCTCTGAGAATTTTATGGTGATCAAGTAGTGACTCTGTGGTATTTTCCCATAATAATGCCACACACAAAGAGTAGGATTCATCTCCAGGGATGGGAGTTCACAGCCTCTCTGGGCAACCTGTTCAGTGCCACGCCACCCTTACAGTAAAGAACTTCTTCCTAATATCTAATCTGCATCTACCTTCCTTCAGTTTAAGGCCATAAATCATATCATAGTACAATTTCAAGGCTTATCGCAGGACTCCACAAAAATAAGTTTTTCCCTTGTCTCAGCTTTGCCAAGGGTTCTGAAAATACTGTGGGAAAATATACAGCTAGGTGAAATCAGTATCAAAGAAAAAGAATAATTTTTTTCCCTTGACAGCAAACCTTCCATTAATCTCAGTGGGGAAAAGATTTTGTTCCAAGGAGTCACATGTTCACTATAGTGCCTAAGTGAAGCTGTTATTAGCAAGTTCATATTGAAACAGGCTCCTTGGAAGGATGAGAAATATGTCCTTGGTAAACAAATTAAGAGCCATAGCAACTGCCTAAGCACACCCACTACATGAATATAGCAGCCTTGGTGGTATGCTCCCAGCATTCAATCTCTGCTTGATAAATCTGTGCACAGAGTAGCCAAGGGACATTTGCAGGTTGTTCGAGGAAGAACATAGGAGAAATCAGAGCAGGGCCAAATGAACTATATCTTCTTGTTGCCTAGCCATTAAATCCCTCTAATGCTACCAAAAATCACAATGCAAAGTATTGGTATCCTTGGTCCTGGTCACCACTGAAAACAAACCATACAGCTCACAACTGGCTCAATTTTGACACTAAATACAAAGGTGGGAATTTGCTGCTCAGTTCACCTGGACAGTGCTTGAACTCTGTATTGGTATGTAATGACTTTTTCCTATGGTAGTAAGATCTAACTTTGCAAATATATTTTGCATAGTTGTATGTATTTAGTCATTCATCTTCTCTACATTTATAGGTTTCTACCATTTCTAAAACCATAAAATTGATTTTTTTTTCCAAGGTAGTTAGAGAGCATTAGAATTATAAATAATAACATATAGCTCAGGAAGTGAGATTTTCCATTTAGTCAACTTTAAATATTTTATAAAAAAATCTTAGAGAATAATTACTCTCAATCAATTGAATAATGAAGCATGAAAAGGGAAAAGGATCTGGCTGATGCAGTTGTGTTTCAGGTCACTGGCAGAACTGGAAACCAAATCTTCCAAGTTTTATCCCAGGACCAACTCAGCTGGATTGTGCCTCTCCCCAAGTAGGCATGTGTAAGGACTGACTTGAACAGCTCTACTCTCCACCTGGCCTATCTACAAAACCAATCTGATATTCAGATAACAAGTTTTTGATGACTTTTATGATTATTCATTTGGTGTTCTCAGAAACCTTTGTTGTGCTTCTCTTGGTCCTCTTCAGTTCCTTTTAGCTTCATTTCTTTAATTTGTTCCCTTTAGTTTTATTCTCACGCCCCACCAAGAAGTTACCAATTTCCAAACACTAGATTTCACCATCAGCTGTCAGCAGCCACACCAAAACTGCAAACTCCTCGCAATACATGTCACATCCCTTCATGTTGGTCAGGGTGTCGATGGGTGGGACCTGCCCTTTTCCCATGTGCCGTCCAAGTGAGGTGGTGTGACCATCCCACTTGCCCTTTGAACCCAGAATTGTGCAGTAGGTTCAGTTCATTACTTAGATCCCTAATGGTAACTCTTGTACAAAATCATCTCATCTAATTTTAGACATCTGAAAGGGAGTTGTTTTGTTGAAGGTTTGGTTTTCAAGTCTCCTTGTGTAGCCAATGAATACAGACAGGTATTTCCAGAGGACAGTTAATTCCAAAGGTTGGAATCCAGAGAAAGTGTGATAAATAAGACCCTCTGGAGGCACCTGTCTCTTTTTATAGGCTAAAGACAGAACCTATTTAAGTAGAGTAGACAGGATACCTTATATTTAGATAGCTGTCATTAGGTGAGGTAAAAATCTACCCTTAATAGTTTCACACCCTGTTTTACCCATCTGTTAACTGGGACTAATACAGTCATCAGTGGAATGTCAGGTGTCCACATTTATTATTATCTGCAATTATGAGGAGATCTTTGAATGCATAACTCTGTGGAAGCATGAAGAACTCATTATTCACAATTGCGACAGATGGCAGAACTGGTTTGGGGCACAGTTTACAGTCAGTATTCCATCTATTATACTTTGGTAGGATGTGTAACTAGGCAATGGGAAGGTAGGATGTCTGCTTACACTGTCTTGACTACAGGACAGAGGGTTCAGTAGCAGAAAGAGATGTCTGAGCCAGTCTTTCCCATGAGCAGACAGGGAGGTTTGACTTTGTGCAGCTCTCAGCGTGCTAGATGGTGCAATAGAGGAGCTAGAGACAGTGTCAGCAGGGGATGACTGCAGCGGGACAACCCATGGTCTCCCAAGAGGAACAGAGGACTGATGTGTAGAGCAGGACACAGACTAAAAGCAATGCCTCTGGCCTTCCTGGCGAGTTACAGTAGCCCAGAAAGATGTTGAAAATTATTGGACTAGAAAGCAAAATTAGAAGAAGCCTCTTGGAAGAGCATGGTGGGGAGCAACATCTATCTTCCAGCCTTTTAATTTAATCTGTCTTAATTTGATGAATGTATGCCATTAAAAGAGATATTTTGTTCTTATTTATTGTTTTTTTTTTTTTTNAAGTCTGGCTTTTGAACCATTGTGATCTTTAAATGCCTTTCATTGTTCATGCTTTAATGAAAAAGCAAGGTAATTTCATATTTGGCTCATATAAAATCATGCCACAACACTCTGCTTTCCCCTCATGCTATTTACACTGGCCTGTGTGGATCCCTGGTACAATTTGATGCAGTACCTTATTCAATTTGAGTGAAGACACACACGAAATTAGTATTTAGTTTAGTAGGAGAGGCCTGGAGTCATTACATGAACTTACGAATTTTTTGATGAATTTGTTTACAATTTGATTTTACAAATACAAAGTTGCATTTCAAAGTAAATATTGTGCTGTTGAAATAAGGTGGCTACAGAGCTGAATAAGCTATGGGGGCAGTTACTGCAGAGTAAAGCTGTAAATCAGTACTCTCACTTAACTCACAATAGCTTTTTCAGAAATGAATGACTGATAGATGTGCACACCAGTACCTTGAACCTGATGAAACTGGAATGCCTTAAGCCAGTAGGGATTCTGGACCATCGCCTGCAGTTAATATGAATCACCTTGAAATAAGGGAGTATTTTCATAATCAAAAAGGTTCTTTGCCTGGTGTCAAAATACAGGCAGAAGGCCAGTTTTCCTGCTCTGTCATACCTAGCTCAAGTCATTTTGACCTTGGCAAAAATAATAGAAAAATGAGTCTTTCTGTGTTATTAGTGGCAGAAATAGACATCAGAGCAGTTGAAAATGTACCTCATGGTTCACAGATGTGAAGAGAGCTGTGTCAGGGAACAACTTAGTAAAGATTTATTTTGCAGATTTACTTGGTCTGCAATGACATACTAACACACTGAAATGATACAACTCTTTGGCATGAGGGACTTTGGCAGATACTTTGACTCTAACTTTGCATTAAATACTTATCTCCATGGAATTATTGAGTGTGGGTATTGTTTTTGCTCAGTGTAGAGCACTGAAGAATAAGTGTCACCGTTGTACTAACCTACCCTCTCAACTTCTTATAAACTTGATGAATTAAGTAGACATGCACCGTTCTCTACTTTTCTAAGCAATAAATCCCTTTCCTGCTTTTATACCTGTACTTCATTCCCTTCTTTATCTCACAGGAATAGCACACTATGTGCACCATAATACATGGAAACTCACTGTTAACACTTGTGTTGCAAATGTCAGTGTAATGTGCAGCATCTGTTTACAGCTCTCACGAGCAATTGTACTAAGGCACATTCTGGTGTTAAGAATTATTTGGGTGTTCGTAAAAATTTCTTTCACTGAACTGATATCCTATAACATACACAGAGAAACCCATCATGCACCCATAATTTAAAGAAAAGGGTTTGTGTAGAGAAATTTCGTTGCTATTTAAAAAAAAAAATCATTATTATTTTACTTCAACATCATTAAGCAGAGCAAATACTGTATATTCAAATTATTTACCAAATAAAATGTCTTATGGGCAGATGTTTATCCCTAAGAACTACTCAAACAAAAGAATCTCTAGAAGAAACACATTTAAGATCATGAACATCAGAAACAGAGTACAGCTTGCATTGCTAAGCATTTTTTTCAGCAGATAGATAATAGTACATTCTTATCTATAAGCAAGTGAAAATTGGGAATCAACCTCTCACAACAAGTTTTTCACTAAAATGATCTTAAAGCCTCTAAAAGAGTATTCTGAAAATCGAGTTGAGAATATGCAGATTTAAAACATGTTAATTTATACAGATCTGAACCATTCAATTAAGCTCATGCTCAAAATGGTTTCCTCTGATAGGACCTGCCTACCATCTGTTAAGTCAACTATTTCTATTGCCAATGATCTTAAGTTCATCATTTATGTTAAAGTGATTGAAATTCTTAATCATAAATAGAATCTGTTCTTTACCCTCCCAGTCCTACTCCTCTTCATTTGGGCTATGATTTTTTAAGGGCCTTTCTCAATCAGCAGATTCTGAAAGCAAAACCACAGGAAGAAACAAGCACAGCCCGGGAAGGAGAAAAGGGGCAGTTGTTATTGTCTGTGGGTTCACAATGATTTGGTTTTGACCACAACACTATCAATTTATGTGCATTTCCTTGCATTTGATACATTGTTGCAATCAGAAGGCATGATGACTACAGTTTTGAATCATCTATTCACTCCTTTTCTGCATGTCAGTGTTTTTCACACAGGAAAAACCCTTTAATTTTCATAAAAGGGTCAAGTCCCTGAGGAAATGTAAAAGACATCTGAATCAGCAATATTTGCTTCAATAACCCCCCGAAGTTTCCTTATACTGTTCCTGCTGGCCAGTCCTTCTATCTAGGGCTCTCATACCCTGAAAGTAACATGTTTCTCTGGACAAACATTTATGTTTAACTGAAATTAAGGACAATTTCAAACAAACAAGGAAGAAAAGATTGTCACAGTGTCTTGTTAGTGCTTTTTGGAGATGTACAACAAAGTAGAAGGACAAAGATTTGCTGCTATCTTATTCTATTTAGCAAATAATTTCTTGTTTCTTCATTGCTGGTACTTGTATATGCTTACCTATTTCATTTTCTGGCTGTAGTATTTGCTGGATCATCCCCTCTCCCCTGTCTTTGTAAGTGTGTAGCTTTGCCAAGGTTCTGCCAACAGGAAGAAAGTACAGAGAGTTGAGGACCATCCCCTCCTAAACCCACCTTCCTGTGCAGATGCTGTTCATCACCCTTATGCTCTATAGCAAAATGGGGCACAGAAATTCATGTTTAAATTCTTGCTGCTGACTCCAGAGTCCACTGAGTCTTATGTTCACCTTGAAAACACATACGTGTTGGCAGAGTGATGCTCATAAAGTGTAGATGATGCAGACTCTCCAGGGCTGAAGAGGAGCCAGTGAATACCTGTCACTAGGCAGCCGTTGTGCTTCCATGAGCAACATGGATTGTGAGAACTTCTCATGGCTCATTCCACTCCCACCCTGTCTCCTACTGTACATTTTCATCTAATACAGCAACTCAGGCTTTGTATTACAATAAAAGATAGAAAGGAATAAGAATGAATTAATTTTTTTACTTTTTAACCACAATGCTATATTTCTCTTTGAGTCTATTTTTTGCTGTGGGTAGATATCTTACTTGACTATATGCAAGGCAGAGTGAAATTCAGCATTGAAGACAAAGTGGTTTTACCAGCTGGGTAGCAGTGAGGGTGCTATTACTTTTTCACCTCCAGCTGCTTACTACATGAATGATTTATGAAAGTGTGACTGTCTGATTTCACATTAGTTTCTGCTATTTCAGCACCCGTATTAGCAAAAATTATCATTCTTTAGTGTTTGAACAAGAATTTAGAAACTTATTCTTGTATAGCAAACAATGCAAACTCAAACAAATTGCATTAGGAATAAGAAACAGAGATGTGCTGAACTCGCACAACTCCCAGTGAGGCAATGGAGTGAAGGCACTCTGCATTTCCTAGGATGGGAAAATCTAGTTCACTCAGTACTCTAATAAATTATAAATACGCAGCAGATTTTATAACTAGGTCTTGATGAAGACTATATAGTTCTGGAACAATCATAAAGGAGTCAGAGTGGACATTTAAATTCATCAATATTCAGTTGTTATGGAAACTGTATTCATGTAGTATGATTTTCCAAACTATTTGGGATCTCTGTTGAAGTGTATTGCCATTTCCATGCCATGTTACATTTCCAGGAGGAAACAGAACTTGTTTTGATTACACTATACAGTATTGCAAGCAATTTCTTCACTGACACATAGCTTATTTACTTAAAATATGTATTGAAGCTCCAAAGATAGATTCAAGTTCACTAGCAGTGTGGTTCAAACCCTGAAGAACCATTAGATAAGAAGAGATAAAGCTGCTGTTTTACCATGAAATGTGAATTCCCTTGGCTAAACTGTAAATGTGCTATTACTTTGTTGTTCTGACACTAAGGAATTGTGAAGTAATTAAACCTGATTTGTTTTCTATTGCAAGCCCTGTTATTTAATTTTATATCTACTTTGTTGTCAAATTTAACATCTTCATAATAATAAACTTAAATTCCATGGATAGTATGTCTTTAACCTGATCCTCCACAGGAAACTAAACTACATTTCATGGTATGCCATTATGCCAAGAAAAGTGCATGTTATGACTTCTATGACAAAGATCTCTAAGCAAATAGAAGAAGAAATATATCTTCAGGAACAACCATATGCTACCATGAAATGGATATTTCCTTCCTTCTAACTCTGGATCTTGAAAACTGAGATATGGTTATTAGAAATGCCTTTATAAAGTCACTGGTAATCCATAGCCTCCTTGGAGCATGTGAGTGCATTCACTGCAGTGACAGCCATTCCGTGTGACCATAGGAAGAAACTGTCAGGGGAGGCACCTGTTGGGGACTGCAAAGAGGATAATTTTTACCAATAGATGAAACTGTCTGCTGCCAACTAGAGACTGCCACAACCACCAACTATATACCTTTTGTCACAGAGCTGCTGTTTTTGCAAGTTTTTATGCTGTTCAGATTTTATAGTTAGGATAAAAGATGTATTAGATAGGTAATTATTACCACTCTATTACTTCTGTATGTTCAACTGTTCTGATTAGTTCTGGGAACCCCGGTTACAGCCCCCTGATTGGTTCTTGTACCCCTAAAACCTCATTGGCTGGCCGATGGGGCAATGCAGCACCACCCTATAAGGCTGAGCCACCCCCAGTTTTCCCTTATAAGTTATAAACCCTCCTCCCCTTTTCCTTTTGTGTCGCAATCCCCCCCCTAACTCCACCCAAGTTCTAGAACCCTCCGACCAAACCCTATAAGAGTCCCATGCACCCCTACTAAAGTGTTCACACTTGTGCACACCTGTTCACAGCCTCCCCTGTGTGGACCTTTCCTTCTTTCCCTTCTGGACCGCAACAAGAAGCTACATCAGTGTTTATTATTATGAGGAAATAACAGCAACTGATGGTCATATCCCTGTAGTTATTTATGTGCCTAAGGCTAGTGCTGACATTTACAAATCTGCAGCTGAGTTTCTACTCTTTCTGAAGGTGAAGTTTTCCCCCTTCAGTGTCTGTAAAGCCGAATGAAGCAGCAAAGCTGTTTTGGTCCTGACTAATAGCTCAGCAATCAAGGTCAATCTGAGGCCCAGAAGACTTCCAGAAGTGAAGCTATTGAGAAAATGTAAATTTTCTATAGAGACAAAAATATCTGAAGTTTTACAGCCTTCCTTTCTTGCCTCTTTTTAGTCCCATTTCTCATGGCATGTGCTAAGAACAGGCATTGTACCTGTATAGAAGTAGGGAAGAGTGGCAAAGCCTGCTCCATGACTGCAGCTGACAAGAAAGACAATGCCATCCATGGTGACTCTGGCAAGGAGGAACTGATCTGTGTATGCCAAACAGTACATATCAGCAAGGCCAAGACTGTGCTTATAGTAGTCCCACAGCTGAGGCCAGCCTGCTGCCAGTGGGCTGGTCACATCCTGCTCCTCCCTAGTGACATCCCTGGGGTCTGAGGAAGAGGAGAAACATGTCATCCCAAAGCTTCATGCTCTGGGTATAACCGCTCATTCTTGCTTGTTTTGTTCTCCTACTGAGCCCAGTTGATAACTTTTGAGATTAAGTGAGCTTTTGCATGGATATGGAGCTGACAAACAAGACTTTGTTCATGAAAAGAGTTGTCAAGCATTGGAACAGGTTGCCCAGGGAGATGATGAAGTCACCACTCCTAGAGATGTTCAAGAAATGACTGGATGTGGCATTTTAGTGCCATGGTCTAGCTGACAAGATGATCAGAAAAAGGTCAAACTCAATGATCTTGGAGGTCTTTTCCAACCTGAATGATTCTGTGATTCTATCCTAATTGGCAGAGGAGAAACAGTGCAATACCATCACGATGGTCACTGGAAAAGTGTCACGTGGCATTCTGCTAGGGCTCGAGCTGCCAAAGCAAATTATTTTAGGTATGACTGAAGGTTACTATGAGGTTTTCATTGAGGACTGGAAGAAGAAGAAGACCTGTATCAATCAGCTGGCTTCACCATTTTCCTCACCTAGGCTGCTGTTTTGTCTTCCCCTCTCCTTTGCATTTTTCTTCTACCCAGGTGGCTCCCTGAAGCATTTAAAAGCACATGGTAGCCTGCCAACTCAGCTAGTGGCTCTGAGCACTGAGAGCTTGGGAAATACAAGGTATAGCAAAGCAGGAGCTGGGCAGGAGGTAGGAATAAAGTAGTGTCCTCATATTAAAATAAAAGCTGTCCATCTTACCTCTTATGCAAAGTAAGCAAAGCAGTATCTCCATGTAGAAACAAAACAGTTTCCCCATGTCAAAATAGGAGTGATCTTATTTGTTAGGTCTGGTAATCCTATGAAATACTGAGTATCGTCAGGTTCTGGAGAACTCCTTCCACACAGCTTTCACCCTGTAAAGTTATAAAGGTATGACTTTATCTTGAGAGGGGAGGTTGTTTTTGTTTGTTTGCTTGTTTTCTCCCACATTATTATTACCTATTGACAGAAAAATAACACCCAGTATGAGTCAATAAGGATTGTCTTCATCTGCCACTTGACTTGTTGGAACCCTCTTAAAATCGTTCTGATTTACCGTTAGGAAAAATTATTTTTCCTAGTGTGGATTTTAGTTTATGAAATTAGTCAGAAGAGGTTTATTTGTGTCTGGAGTAGGGAAACAGTTTTATAATAGAAATATGAGTTGGACTGGTATCACACTGATTTTGGTAAACATTGCCATACTCTTCTCTGTATGTGTATGCAAGTTAATTAAAAAGTTCATAGCCTTGCCTGTGAAAACCCATCTTTTTAAAAATGTAGATTTGAATTTAGAAGCTTAATGAGATCTACAGAAGTCTTACAGTGTTTTCTGTTCAAAGTCAGAAAGCAGAAGAAATAATACTAGAGTCTGTTTTCTGACCTTTTCTTGAGCATATTGACTTTCTTGGATATGCAAGGCAATTATTAACTCCATAGACAGTAATTACATCCATATAATATTTATTACACATGAAAAGAAAAAAAGAAAATTAGAATTCCATGGTTCAGTATTCAACACACAAACAACACCAGCATGACTGTCACTTGTGTTTTACTTCCAAAGCCCAGAATAATGTTTTCCAGAGAACAAGCACCCTGCAGGATAAACTTTTAGGAATCATTGCAGAGAGCTTCACCACTCAGGCTCAGGAAGCAGCTGATGGACCCAGCAGGGAGTCATTTTATGGGGATGAACAAAATATAGGATTGTAGAGTTTCCCACTGAGAGTCCAGATAGCGCTGGAGGAGTGGCCAATGCCAGGAGCCTTGGGCTCCACTCTCAGCTCTGAAAAGTAGTGTGCAGAACCATATCTGCCTTTCTCACACCTATGTGATCATTTTTGCTAAATGCATCTCAGTCCTGCCTCTGCATATCCCACCCCAGCCTCAGTCTCGGTGTTCATATAATCTAAGTCTATTTGCTTGGGCTTCACACCCTAAAAGTAGATTTCCTTCATGTCTGTTTTGAGTCCTTTACCTTCTTTCCTTCAGTGTATGTATCCATAACCCCAAAACCCTTGACTATCTTTATTTTTGTCAGCTTCTTTCCCCCACTTTGCCTTCTAGTCATCCATTTCCCCCACAGATTCCTTGTCCGGGTCTCTGTATTGTAACTACTGTAGCAATTTCTGACATCACCAGTTCTACAGCTTGTGACAGGTTTTCAGGGGCTACCTACTACTCTGTGAAGATAAACTCCCCTACCAACTTCTATACCATTTTCTTTTAAAAACTGGCATGAGAAAGAGGCATTGCTTTTCCTTTCTGTTGCACTCCTTCCTAAAATTTTATGTAATAGCCTGATTTGTAGACCTCTCATCTAAGAAGTAAATTCAACTCTGTTTTTAGATCGAAGCATCCAGATATGGATGCTTTACCACTTCAATGATGTGATTCAAAATATGATTTTGCTGGATAGGAATGTGACACTGTACCTGACATATCTACTGGTTGAACCACTGGGCTGAGGCTTGATTCTCATTTTTGCTGTCAAAAATACAGCTGCATTTGACATTAGAAATCATGAAAATAAAATACAGAAAGACTTCTTGAGACTCAGGGATCCTTTTTTCCCTCTTGTAGAAATGGTTCAAGCCACCACTGTCAAATAAAACTGTACTCCCTGTACAGCTTGTCCAATGTACCTGGTACTTCTTCTGTATGGCCACAGAACTTGTCTCAGACTTTCACATGAAATGGATGCCTCCTATCTTGTAGCAAACCTGTGGGCTAAACTATCTGAATGTCAATATTAGTCCTGTTTTTTACCACTAGTTTTTCTGTGACTTGAAGACTGTCTTACAAATCTCTGAAAGGCTGTTTTGTGTTGCAAAGCTGAGTTATACATCTTCAACCTTCCTAGCAATTTTTTTTTTTATTTTTTAATTTTAAGTGATACAACAATGAACAGGACAAAGAAGTTGCAATCACAGTATGAAGTGCCTGCTCCAACCATCAGAAGGTGTAACTGGCTCACTATTGTCTTGTAACTCCTTGCAAGAATATTCCTGAGAGTATCGGGGCCCATGAGAGTTCAGCAGTAGATACCGCAGGAAAACTAGGGTCGTACTCTTGCAACATGTTCCAAGAAATCCTTCTGACATTGTTCAGGTTCCAATGATGGATATATGCCTGCATCAGCAGAAATATCTGAACTATACCCATTCAGGACTGCTGCAGGGGTTCCTGCTTTTTTAAAAGAGGCTTTACTCATGTAGACAGCCCTAACCCAGCTCCCACATTCAGGAACCAGGAATTCATCCTGGTAATGTCATTTTCCAGAAACTGGAGTTGCTCTGTGAAACTCCAGCACAGGTGTAGCCTGCTTGTACTTCTACATCTGTCTGCCCTGGGAACAGTTACAGTCACTCTGAGACTGCCTACTCTTTCTTCATGGCTGCTAGATCTTGGATTCCTATGAAAATAGGTAAATATAATATCTGCAGTACGTACCTACAACTGATGATCTGAATTCCCTGTTGGGATGCTTCCGTAAAAGAACCAAGAAAATATTTTACTCGGCTAAATGAAAATTTCATAAGAGCTGGATCTATTCCATAACAGTAAAAAACCCCCAACTTTATTTGAAAACAGTCTAGGAAAGCAAGTAAATACATGCCATATATTCCTACAGCCTAACAGATAAACACTGCAGACTTTCAGCTAGAATTTTGTAAAGACACCAATCTTTTTACATACATACCAGTCAAATAGCCAGCCTGCCTTCTTTAAGCAATTTATGTTGAAGGTTTTTGTTCTTTATAACTATTATCTTTGTAAAACAAGACTGTTAATAGCAACTGTTTAGTTAAGCAGTGACACTGGTTTCCCACGGGTTAACAAGAGCCTTTGTATACACAAGGTCTCATGCATATTTCAATGGCAGGAATAGCAATTTTCTTGTTTGGCAGCTCCCAAATGCCATTTTGCGGCAGCACCTATGTTAGGAATGGGTACAGTTTCTGTTAGTGGCTGGGAGGTTTTCCAATTAAATGAGTCGGCACTGACAGGACTTGAATGAGTTATTATCTGCACTTGTGTCTTTTTAAAATTTGACGGCTTGATATTTTTAGCACTTCATCTGGGTTTTTAGCATAACTTATGCTTTTCAGTAACTTCACCAAAGTGACCTATACACTTTCAGCTTTATATGCAGTCTTCACTTATTCTGATATTATTAGCAGCTTGATTTCTCAACAGCTTTGTATATTTTCTTTTTACATATCTGCTCTAATTCCTGTCTGGTCAATCAGATTCTTCTATTTTAATGAGATAATACTTTTACTTCAGTAAAATCCTGAGACTGAATTGGTCTTTCCACTTCTACAATAAAAA
>VXAU01000754.1:136692-164185 GCA_013399695.1 Formicarius rufipectus
AATGAGAGACTTTGAATAGAGCTTTCATTTCTGTCAGAGCTGGGCCACTCCTTAAGTGAGTAGCTTCAGGAAATACCCTTATTGTCATTATTCAAAATATTCAGAAACATGGTCCTGAACTGCAGAAAAATTGTCAGGGTTGAATGACAAAGTATTGTTCAGTCCTCCAGAGTCAACTAAATGCAAGCTTGCCTGAAAACAGAGAGTTCAGAAGTTCAATATGAGTTCAAATGTTATTAAGTTCGTGTTTCACTAAGAAAGAGACAATGAGTGATAAATGTTTAAACTAGGCTATTTGTTTAAAATATATATGTTATGGCTCCTCTATCTACTTAAAATTATATCTGAATAAGTTGTACCACTGTGACTGGGCAAACCACTCAAGGCAGTGACCAGTTAAACATGAATGGATGGAAGTTGAGTTAAATCAATGAACCAGTGGCCCATGAAAGTTGCAGGTGACTATGCATCAAGTACCTGGAATCAGAATGTGCAGTTGGAAATTGTGCAAAATGATCCAGTATAAAACCCAGTCACATTAGTGAAACAGATCATAGATGCTGGCAATTGGATGATGTTTATTTCTACTGGCTGTGTCTGATCTTTCTTAAATTTTTCCTTGACTGATGAAATGACAACTACATATACATGTGTGGTGGGTTGACTTTGGCTGCACACCAAGTACCTGCAAAGCCACTCTATCACTCCTCTTCCCAGGTGGACAGGGGAGAGAAAATAATCTGGAAAACAAATACATTGAGGTAAGGCATTTCACTAAAGCAGAAGTGAAAGTTTGCGCACACACAAATGAAGAAAAAAAAAAAAGAAAGGTTTATTCTCTACTTCCCATCAGCAAACAATGCTCAGCCACTTCTCAGGAAGCAGGGCCTCAGCACACAAAGCAGTTGTTCCAAAAGGTAAACATCATAAATAAGAAAGGGTGCCCTTTCCTCCTCCTTCCCTTAGCTTTTATATCAGAGTTGACATCATATGGTATGGAACATCCCTTTGGTTAATTTGGGTCTGCTGGCCTGGTTGTGTCCCTCCCAGGATCTTGCCCACTCCCATCCCCTTGATGGGGCAGTGGAGGGGAATGTTAAGAGACAATAATGATGCAGTGCCAGGGCTGCTCAGCAGCAGTCAAAATGTAGATGTGTTGTCCATACATTTCTAGCTACCAATGCTGCACACAACGTTGTGAAGGCTCCTATGTGAAAATGAACTCCATCTCAGCCAAACCAATACAGTACGTAAAGATCCGATTAGTGGGAGATGCCGTTGCCCAAATTAAGGTGCAAACAAGTCTGTATGCCAAAAATCGATACTAAAGGTTTTATTTAACAATGAATGTGAGGTGGAGAGAGAGAAAGAAACAGAAAAGAGTGGGTGGAGATAGAGAGAGATCGTGCAGAATGTAGTCACCACCTGTGCATTCCATTGGTTCCTCTTCACCCTGGGCTTCTTGGTAGTGGAGTTCCTGGAGTGGTTCTTCTGGAAATACCAACTTTATACAACCCAAGTTTTGGGTATCCATGGGGTAGTCATAGATGCCCTTCCCATAACTTGGGGTGATATATGTATGAACAGTTCTTTCCTTTCCCGGTTTGCCGGAGTGGGAATTTTTGTCCAGATGTGTTAACCAGAATGTGCAACACAGCTGTTGTGTCTGCCAGGCCCGGAATTAATGCTTCCTTGTTGCAAATTTCTCCCTTCTTTGCTTATTTCAGGTTCCCACTGTGGTAGTTTATCTTATGGTAGGTTCCTCATGTGACCTTGACAGTGTTTGAGACAGGCAACTGTGCTCTTTAAGTCCTTACAATGTGGTAGTACTTGCAGGTTTCTTCAAAAAAGCTCTGAAAAAAAGGCCTAACACAGGGCTACTCCTGAGTAATACTTCTCTAACTGGACCTGTTATTCAAAATCTCCAGTTCCAGGACTTCCATAACCTTCAGAGATAATTAAATTGAATAATTAAATTAAATAGAATGTTCAAATATCTTGATATCAAAGAAGTTTTTGCAATGTCTAATTTAAATATCTCTTGTTCTAAATGAGGCCAATTTCCTCTTACTTTTTGATCACTGCTATTGAGAACTGTTGATTACTGTTCTAACAGTCTCAAATCTCTTAACATGATTATACTGTCCTGTCTCAGTCTTCTCTTTCCTGGACTGAACACTTTCTTTGGATTTTCCTGCAAATTTTTCAGATTACTAATCACTTTTGTTCATCACTTGGAGTTTCCTTCAAAGTATTGAAATAACATAATGTTGTCATTGACTGTCTAGCATTTGTTCCAAGGAGTGTAATACTTATGCAGTGTATTAGTAATTACTTGACTGTTAATATTCAGCTATGAATAAATCTTGTATGTAATGGCCTTTCAGAATGAAAATTGTCTCTTTTGTGACAGCATCTCAAACACTGAGTCATTTCATGTGAACCTCCCCGAGCTTTGCTTGCAGTTTTGCCAGCTAACCAGTTACTCTGGTTTTCCCCTCATTTTATACTTATCAATTTAAATTTTGCTTTCTTCCTGTTGAACTTTTAGCTTGGTCTTATTAAATTTCATTATATTGATTTCAGACTACTGCTCTAATGTATCAAATTCATTCTCAGTTCACCTTCTGATTACTGAAGCTTACATTGTACTTCCCAATTTTCTGTCATCCACGTGTTTCATGGGACTACATCTCCTCATTTAATTGCCACAATGTTAAAGGTTGATACTGAATATTAATGGGCACAGAATTTTTCAGGGACTCACAATATGTCAGGGCCTTCCACTTTATGAAAGCAAATTGTTGTTAAAAAACTTCAACAATATTTTCCAAATCTGCATATGAAAATGTTGTAGGGACTGTGCCACAAGCTTTACTAAAGTAAAGATGTACACATCTGCTATTTCTGCCCTATCTACTCAACCTCGTTACCCCACTGAAAGAGGAAATTAGAATGATGTTACTGGTCTTGTCAAATTCATATTGACCTATTTTAATTACTGTATTATTCTTCAAGTGCTTATAGTCTGAGGATTAGGAATTTGTTCCAGTACCTAAATAAGTTTAGGCCAGTTGGCTCATAGCTACTCCTTTCAAAGGCTGAAACCATATTTTGGTTTGGTCTACTGGTGAGCAAGTTGAGAAAAATTATGTCACAGCTCCGTGTTCAGCTCCAAAGGTGGCATCTCTATCATTTGGATTTCTGATGAAACTTAGATTTTTGGAAGAAGGAGCTGTAATACCACTATAGTCATGCTATTGCTGCCCTGAGTTGTCAGTTCCTGCAAATGGTATCTACTTGTTGAATGCTGACACAGAAAAAAAAAAAGTCATATAAATAAGGGAAATATTATCATTCCAAAAGATATATTTGTATATTCATTAATATTTACAAGCGATTGAGATAGCAGTATACACATTTTCTGTGGGCAGTCACTAAATGGAAAACAAATTACTTTTGACCTCAAGGGAAGTGGAGCAAGAGGTATATAAGAAGTATGATGAGATCACTCTTTCAGCAGAGAAATAGGTCATGTTCAGAAAACAGATATTCCCAAATTTCTTTTGAGTCACTTTTGATAGTCTCACAAGCTTTCTTTCTGTAGGTGTTTGGATATTTCCATTCTTTTATCCACTGCTCATATGTAATAGGAAAGGAGTATAACTCCCTTTCTTACACAGTTCATTTCTAAATAACTCAGTATAGAGACGTCTATGGTATAGAGACCTATATACTTCTGATTATATTTGTGCCATGTTTTATACAGTGGACTTCTGATACTAAAGACACTATGCACCAATTAAAAAAAAATAAAAATAATAATGTGAATGTAATACTGAGGCAAAGGGAAGGAAATTGTTTCTGCTCTCCTCAGATGATGGTGCATCTAGACTAGGCTAGTTGGAATGCATAGAGCTTCAACTAGAACTAAATTGTCTGAGTAGTGCCAAGCATGATTACAATGTTTAAAAGAAGTACATAGAAGAAGATGCAAGTGAAAAAAAAAAATACAAAGAGATACAGGAACAGTGTGAGAAAAGGACATGACATGACATACAAAGGACAGTGGGCAGTCATGCAAGAGATGGAGAACAATAGTGAACCAAAGGAGATAAAATGTCCTATTAAGAGTGTACTGTGTCTGGCCTCTGCTTCAGTGATTTTGTTTCTTGTTTCTGAACAAAGGGTTATTTACTACTGGATCCATTCTTGTGAGTAGGAGAGCCTTCAGCTCTCCAGAACAAATGCAGACACATTGTCTTGACAGCGTCAGTGCCAGAAGTCCAGACACAACCTCAGTGGGAGCAGGGTTTGGTCTCAGCACATGTAGCAGCCATCAGGTTGAAGGGGAGGCTGAAGCCTGTGGGGTAGAAAAAAAGACTGAATTACATATCCTATTCTTTTCTTCCTAGCTCTTAAAAAAATTAATATGAACCTATAGTGGACATCCAGACACTTGCAGAATGGCAACTAGGGGCACATAATGAGAGCAACATGATATGTTTTAAGCATCCAAATTGGTGTGTCAACAGTCTGAATGGAAGCTGAAATGCTGTCTAAGAGGTGTTGAGCAATGAAGTTCTGGTCTGCAGGCCTGGCTTCCAAAGGCACTCAGTCTTGTTGGTGCAGGCAGGGGAGATTTGGACCCTCTCCACCTGATTCACCCCTCAGGCAGTAGAGGTAGGCAACAGCATGGTGTTGGTGGAGCTACAAACTGAAAAGAAATGCACTGAAGAAATTATGGCACTTCCCAAACTAGAAGGGGACACCGAATTAAGTGTTGGACGGCACAGTCGTGCTTTGGTGTGCACACTTGTGTACAGGGCAAACATCCTCTATGCTGGATGCCCCAAGCAGCCCCTCTGGGTGAACACACCAGGATTCCCATTCTCCCATTACACTTGATAGCCAGAAACAAAACAGTTAATGTACTCTTTGAACAAAAAACATGACACAGGTGCTCAAACTCTGGGACTGAAAAAGAAGCTAGACAGCAAAGAGTGTGATTGAATTCAGTAGCTTTACATTACCATAAGGGAAAAAAAAAAAAAAAAAGAAGAAACTACAATTATACATATTCAGCAAAGATTTCCTCCCTCTATTTCATGCTGGATGAAATCTAAGAACTACCAGGAGACAGTTTTGTAGCAGGAATCTTCTTTGGACTTAATTTTTCATCCCTGTATATGGGAAGAAAGTTTGCACTTGTTTCTCTCAGCTCAGGGCACCAGGTTATTCTAAATTTAGCCAATATATAGCAAGTCTGCAGAGCAAATACTACACATTTTATATGAATATTTGTCTGAATCTCCAGCAAATTCTGTGATCTGATGGAATAAATTTTTTTCAATTGCGAACCATGTATTAATTTATGTCTTAGAAGTCTAAAATGATAATATCTGCTGTGACACAATCATGTCCAAAAGTATTATATGACAAAATACTTTGATATGAAAGCAGTTTATGTGATCTTAGCTGGAATCTGGATATAAAAGGACTATAAAGAATGACACTGTAAATAGCTTGAAAAAGTAATGAGAGAATTTGGTAGAAACTAAGCCTGGTAAAGAAACCAAGGAGAGTGGTAAAATTTACCAGAATTTAATACCAAATGAAATTTGCTTTTCTTTAGAGCATAGAATCATAGAATTGTTTTGGTTGGAAAAGAGCTTTAAGATCAGTGAGTCCACCATTAACCCAGCACTGCCATGTTCACCACTAAGCCATGTACTCATGTGCCATATCTATATATCTTTTGAACACTTCCAGAGGTGGTGACTTCACCAATTCCCTGGGAAGGCTGATGCAATGCCTGACCACCTTTCAGCAAAGAAATATTATCTAATATCCAATCTAAACCTCCCTGGAATGATTTGCTGCAACTTTGTCTTGTTCTGCCAGTTACTATTTGGGAGGAGATATCAACCTCCACCTCACTACAGCCTTCTTTCAGGTAATTGTAGACAGCAAAGTTCCAAGCCTCCTTTTCTACAGACTAAACAACCTCATCTGCCTCCGCTGCTCCTCATATAACTTGTGCTCTAGACCCTTCACCAGTTGGGTTGCCCCTCCCTGGACTTATGGCAGCACCTCAATGTCTTTCTTGTAGTGCTTGTAGTGAAGGGCCCAAAGCTGAACATGGGACTCGAGGTGTGGCCTCACTAGTGCTGGGTACAGGGGGATGATCACTGCCTTGGTCCTTCTGGCCATGGTATTTCTGATATAAAAGATGAAAATAAATAAATAATGCTACATAGTTAGCCTATTTCCATAGGAGACTTATTTCCGTAATATAACCAGGTTAGGTATTTAGTAAGACTGAAATAAAAATTAAAAAAAAANAAAAAAAGAAAAAAGTGAATATAAACTAGAAGAATAATGCCAGTTGAAACAAAGTACTCTTGCTTCATACATAGCTATAAAAATGTCTGCTATATATTTGAGAGAGGTCAAGAGATACAGTAAATACTCCCTGGTGAAGATCTGACAAACTTTTTTGGGAGAAAACTATTATATCAATTATTGGCTGAATTTTAGTATAAAATCCGAGTGAGTGCTAGAGACAAAATATGAGAAGAAAAAATTTTATCACCTGGTATGTCATTTCTCTATTCCTGTTACTGCACTAATGCGATCCTTCTGGACAATATGCCTCTTGATCTTACCTAAATATAGATGGTGACTGACTAATAGTCACTTCAATTAACTTTTGGAATGATCTAACTAAAAAACTTCTGACCATTATGTTTCTGGGCTAAGTGTACATTTAGACACTCATTATATATGCTCGCGTGATGTGTATATACACACACACATACACTCCGTCCTGACAATTCAAAATGAGAGATTCAAAAGTGGCAGACTGCTTATAACTGAGATGTACTGGAGACTTTCTTTGTCACAAAACACTTCACATGCTGGCATTACCCCTCTTCTAATATGTTAGGCATGTGGTTCACTGAAAATGAGATTATATTAATGTATTTTTCCGCTAGAAACAAAACACAACTTTGAGATGTTTCTCACACAATAATGACTTTTGAGAGAAATGTAATTTATACAACTAAGATTTTCCAGTGCTTGCCTAGAATCAGTAGCAATTGTGAAGATTTAATTGGGATTAGTGATGTTTTATCTGACAGAAATTCATTAAGTCTTGTTTGAAGCCAGAAATATGTAAATTCTCAGAGGTAAAATTGCATTATGTATTTTTGCTCTAAGTTCTCCCTGAATCAAAAAGCGATATTAGTCCCAGTATCCTTAACAAAGCAATTTCTTTCATATATGTGCTGCCATTTTTAGTTTTAGCCTCAACAGGGCTTGCAAATCATGGAAATAATATTATCTTCATTTTTCTAAAGAAGAGTTTTTCACAAAGGGAATTGAATCACAGAGAAAATAAGTGGTTTGTCCAATCTAGCACTGGAAGGTCTTAGCAGGATCAAGGATCAATACTGATCTTTCTGCTGGATAAGATCAGAGCATTCAGCAAGTTCTGGAAAGATGTGAACATTAGCAATTAAATGAATGATGTGAAATCACTAAGGCAATGAAGTTACAGAGCAGCATATTTCTTCAGATCTTGGACTTAATACTGTCCTTTTCTGAGTGGGTGTTTCAGCTTAGAAGCATGGGGATCCAACGGAGCTGGGTAGTCATTTAAGTTATGAGTGCATATACTCTTTGGACCTACTGTGCTTGGATCTGACTTCTCTCATCTGCGACAAGTATTATTCCCCTGAGCTCTTGGTCTTGGCTGCAATGAATGGTAGCTTTCACCCTGCCCCTGTATCTACTGCCCTCTGCTTTTTATTGGTTTTTATTAGCTGAGGAGCAGAACAGTTTTCATACCAAAATTTAGATGATCAAGAGGCAGCTGAGTTAAACCTTGCTAAGTTGAATGGGGAAGTTCAAATCTCACAGAGTTACTGTTCTTACTTTCAACCAGTTTGGGCAGTCCTGTGGTTTGACCAGGTCATGGATGAGGGTTTTTTGATAATTGTAACAACTGTAACAACTAATTTTAACCACTGTTTTTGGTAAAAAGAAATAATCAAGTCATTTAGGCTGACTGATCCATCTCTGACTGTAAATCAGCTATAATACTCCCCTGCCCCATTATGTGGCTGCAGCAGTCCTTGTAGATAATTGAAAGTCTAAGGTTGGAAATGTAAGGTTGACCTCCAAAGTGGATGTAGGATAAAGGATATGAACATTGCAACTTAGGGGTTACAATAAAAATTACAATGTTTCTTGTCTTATCACAATCATAGGTCTTTCCATGAAACATAAAAACCACTTAAACCTCCTCCCCTAAATAAAAAATACAATTAATTAACAAAATGATGATATTTATAACAGTGTCTGTTCCTGTACATATTCAACAATTCATTTCATGAACTGGTTGTGGAAATTTATCTAGTTCTACTCTGGAATGCCAATTGCTTTGTGTCTAACTCATTTCCTTTCGAAAGGCAACCAGAGAAGGCACTATGCCTGGGCTGATGGCTTTTGCCTTTTGCATCACCCCCTTTTGGTTAGTATGCTTTCTTGGGAACATCTAGATGCAAGTTTACAATCTGACCCTTCTTCTTAGATTAATGTCATCCGTAGCTAAAGGAAAACTCTGTAGAGATACCCTTGGTCTTCTGTTATGGCTGAGTGTACAGCCAAACCCATAGTGCTTATGAACCAGAAATGGCCAGGCCAGGCCAACTGTGACTCTAAACAGCTTATTATGGCACTGACGACATGTAAATAACCAGCTTTGGGGTTTTTTTGTGTTTTGGATCTGATAAAAGCCAACAGAGATTCCTAGAAGAGGAGGCTGCAAGTGCTGCTATATTCTGTCTAGAGCCCCCACAGCACCTGGTTTCTCATGGAGCGTGGCAGCACCAGCCTGTGTTTCTGGATTTACTGGGCTTTGGTCAATGCTGTGTGCCTTCCCACCCATGCCCACATGCAAAAAGTTCACCACAAAAAACAAAGGGGGAGGCTCCCTGGACCATACAGGAACCAATCAATCACTTCATTTGTCTGCAGAGGTGAGATAAAGTAATTCAAACACAACTATCCAAGGTCTTGTGTTGGGTATATGCAGTATCTACAAGGGTCCCTGCCATTATAATGTTTATCCCCACAATATCTCAGAGCTTCCAAGAGAATATTTACATGAAAAGTCCTTTAAATAAAAAAACCCAAACCTTTCAAAATTAGGCAGCTTTTTTGTTGATTGTTCAACAGTATTTCAGCATCCAACAAGGGCTAAATGTCTATGTAGAGATTATCAGAATGTCAGATGTTTAGGCCATTGCTTCATTGTGCTGCCTAGAATATTCACTATGGATACCACGAAAAGAAGTTAGTTCTTTATGGTCTTTTCACAAGATTATGCTAGTAATAAATGTACTTGTCACAGTTACCAATTCAGTTTTCAGTTTGTCAGTACTGCAATGACTTTAATGGACATCACTGTTTAAAATATGAAACTCTTACTAATTGATTCAACATCAGTTTACCTTCCTCTCTCTTTTAATTTGCTTGTTAAAATAGTACTTAAAGATAAGCTAAGCGTTAAGCATAACTTTATACCAAGTCTTACTTTAGAAATGTTCTTCTTTCTGTGTGCATTTGTTGGTTCACTTTCATAGTAATAATCATAAAAACACTGTGCAGGTTTATTCCATCAAACTGAAATTATGAAAGTAATTCAGTATGTTATGATTCCAGACTATAACTCAAACAGGGTTTGTTTGGGATAGAGACTAGGGGAGATTGTTGGTTGGATTTTTGTTAGTCAGGTAGGCTAATCAGAAAATTAAGTCTCTTTAATAGCATTTTCTGTGTATTCTTCCATGTCTGACATAAATTGACCCACAAGCCTAAATATGCGCCAGGTCACACCTCATAAATTAGGGAGACTCCAGTAATGATGCTGAGTCCTGCTTACTCGAAGTTTAGAAATGTCAGCCAAATTTCTACAGGGCAAGAGAGTTACTTGGCTTATTTTAGAGGTGAATTTAAAAAAAATTCCCCTCGACTTAAGCCAAATGGTAGCACTATTAAATGTGCTAGATGTTCTAGTCAGTTTACAAGAAACATGCATCTCATGTCTTATTACAGCTGCAAGTGAACATGGCTATAAGTCCAGTCTTTTCAAGCCATTTTGATCTAAATATGTGTTTTAGATCTAGGTCTGAGAGCATACTGTGAAACTCCAACCCTTCTCCTGGCATCCTCTGAAGACATGTAAAACACTGTCAATCTGGAAATTGAAATACCTTTTCTTAAATGTGGTCTTCTATGGTTATTGCAGGTACCTGAATGGGCTTGCTTGTACACAGCTGTAGAATGAGACAAGAATCACATTTCCTCTTTGCTGGCTGAAGAAATTAAAACCACTGCCTTTCCTCTGAAGTCCTGCTCACTCAGATCTCAGGACTTTCTTATTCATTTCTGTCTGATTGAGGTGGGTTCAAATAGTTCATGTTTGCTAAGTGTCCTCATTTTGATGGGAATAATTTCATGAAGGGCACAGAGGAAACAGCAGCTGACAGTAGGACCTTCCAACAAACAGATGAGACAGTTGCAGACCCAGGGAAATGGTCATTTCTTTAGATCAGTCAGCCAGAAATGGGCATAATCAAGCACTAACACCGCAGAATTAATAAAATCTGAAGTTCCGCATTACCAAGGTTTCTTACCTCTCCAGGCCAAGGCAGCTGTCAAGTTCACACTTCAACAAGCGTAACTTTATCAAGACATGAGGCCAAAATGCAACTCATAATTTGTCACTGTTAGCATTGCCATCACAGTAGTCTGTATTCTGATTCAATGCAGTCTTCCTTCTGATTGATTATGGTACAAGGGGAGAAGAAACCAAAACTTGAACAGTTTGAAAATGAATAAAGGACATTTAGGAATTTCATGTCTCACATGGAAAAGGAAAGAAAGCTGTATTAATTTGAGTTTAGTCTACATGCAACTAGAAACATGGTTTGGGTACTGATAAATCAAAACATGAGGAGACTAGAAAAGGAATTAGAATTAAATCGTAGTCATCATTCAAAACAGGGCATAGAGGCAGATTTGAAGGTACATTTAATTACCCAAAATTCATGGATTATATAGTAAAATTAACATGTAATCATCTTTAAAGACCGTGTTTTAAGTGAACAAGATATTTTTGAAGAAGTGATAAATAGATTGCAGTTCTACTGACAGAGAAAAACTTTTACAGCACTTTTGCTCTTTGACAGTCCCTTTCAATGCAGCAGAGGGATGGGAACCTGCCCACACATGAATGAGCTGAGTCCCACAAGGAAAATCACAGGACAAAGCTCTTCTCTAAGTTGGCCCTTAGTGACTGCAGGAACTGCTTCAGGAGGCTGCTCATGGAGTAATGAGTTGGGCTCCCACCCTGAATTATGCCTGGGAGAAATCTTTCTCTGGGTTACAGAAGGAACCTCAAGAGATTAGATCTTC
The DNA here is from genome assembly GCA_013399695.1 of Formicarius rufipectus. Classification (NCBI taxonomy): domain Eukaryota; kingdom Metazoa; phylum Chordata; class Aves; order Passeriformes; family Formicariidae; genus Formicarius; species Formicarius rufipectus. Next base: position 148,180 of record VXAU01000754.1, read on the forward strand.
ACACCTAAATATAGACTTCATCAACAATCTCCTTAGTGTCCCTTTCTTTTTTTTTTCCTTTTGACTATTGATCGTGTCTGACTGTCTAGTGTGTTCAAACACACAGCATCCTGTACTCCCATAAATGCAGGTATCTCATAGGACTTGTGATATATTGCTCATTTAGAAAAGGAAACAATCATATCGTGAGAGGTCTGTTGCAGATACACATTTAATTCAGTGTGCTAAATAAGGAGAAGCCACAATGAGCTACAAACATTCTGTTGATATCCATCTGAACTATTACTGCACAATTCTTGTTTCCCTTCTATTTCTTCTTAGATGAGATTCCAGTTGCAGAGCAGATGCAGACAAAAAGCTCTGTAATTTAACTCCTAATCCCACCTTTCTTGAGGAAGAAAATAAGTGAACAATTCTTACTGACCAAATTCGTTTTCCTATATTTCATGAACTTCAATGAACTAGAAAGAAGAAAAAGAGTAGTTATGAATATAAAGATATCTGCCTAAATTATCATATATATTCTTTTGCTTTTTTTCTGATTGTAATTTGGTTATTAAAAAAACACATTTCCAGCAGTACAAAATGACACTGAGCTGTTTGAACAGTGAATGATCAGAAATAGGGAGTGTGACATAGCCTAAACTCAAATAAAGCAATTTGACTCCTCATATGACATCTTTCCTCACCTTCCATTTCTCTCTCTTCCTCTGCTCTGTTTCACCTTCAAAAGTTTCCTTTTAATGAAGGGGCAGAATATTTCAGAAGCAGAAGTTATGGGCTGTCATGTCATTAACTGTGAATCCAAAAGCTTGACATTCTCTGTTGAGAGTGAGTTATAAAACACTTGCAGAGCTGGACATGCATTTGAAACCAATGCGAAGGTTCCACAAGGTTTTGCTTTGGCACCACCAATTACTTTCTGAATTTCATTATGTCTTTGTAGCCCTTCACTTTCATAATTTCCATAGGCATCAGCAAATAAGGTTTAAATTGAAATGTATTTGCCTAAACAAGTATTTTCCATCTCAATTTACTTGTGACAAGCCTAATGAAGTCATATGGACAATGTGTGTTTGTGTACCAATTAACTTTCAGAAAATGCCTGCTTATGTTCAAAAAAAGTTAGGCAATAGACTTCTTAGGTGTCAAAATATCTGGGCAATGCACGATTTTCTGCATCATTAGCTATTTGCATATTCAAATTATAGAACTGCTTTCTGTTTCTATACTTCCCTGCTTTATTGGTCACACAGTCTCGCTCACAGAATGTCAGAAAAATCAGAAGATTGTCTTCATGTCCCACTGCCTTGAAGAAACTGTAGAAGGAGCACAGAGCACCACATATTATATTTGCACCATATATTGATGTATGCAAAAAAAATGGCCATGTCCTCTGCCAGCAGCAAAAAACAAATTACTGACAATTTAAGAATATCCTTTTGGTACGACCTTTGTGTTTGAAAGTCAAACAAAGAACGGGGAGGGGGAGAAGGAATTAAGCTAGAGGGAAGGGTACTGTTTCTATGTAAGCAAATATGCTATGCTAGCAAATAATTTCCAGAAACATATAAAGCAGTTGAGCATAGGTTGTTCTTCATTTGCCTTTTTCTGTTCAGAGTTACCAAATTCTCATCTAACAAACCTTATTCTCCCTTACTTTTTCGGTTAACTGCTCTGTAACTAATTAACATTTTAAATGCCATTCTTTTTTTCTTATTTATTTTTTAAATTTTTTATAGTGTATGTTTTAATTGATTTTTTGTTTTGCAAGGCAAAGGTCTAAACAGGCTTCAGGTATTCATGTAAACAAATATTATTTGGAAAAGAGGCCTGTAATGTCAAAGGATTTTATGATATATTCATGCAGTGATCCCAAGGCTGTGAATAAGACAAATAGAAGACAAAAAGATAAAAGTGAAAGGCCAGGATATAAGTTAATTTTACCACAAGGTTTTCTACTATTGACAAATAATTAGTGCTCAGGAAATAAAATGCATATTATAAATTATTTACTTGCAATATAGAGCATTTTTCCAAAAATTTCCACAAAAATCCCATTTCAAAATACTTTCCCTGCAAGCAAGGGTGTTTTTTATGAGTTACATAGTAGAGTAGTTTTGCTTGCTGACTGTAATGAGAGTGTCTCTGTGTGATCAGCTGACAATCCATTATCTTTTCATAATCATTCTATACTCTAATTATGGGTTCATTCTGTGCCTGGAAAAAAAAGCATTTAATAGAAAACTGGTGTGAAAGTAACATTCTGTAAACTGGAACCTGTACAACAGTTTTCATTTCCCTTTATATTAATTTAAACCAGACTCGACCCTCTCACTTTAGAGGAGTAGCACAAATTCACGGTGGTGTATCTCAGCATCCAGCCCCAAACTTTTAAAATTAAACAGGTTCCATTTGTGTGATATAATGACCAGAAATTTCTGATATTTAGGACACTCGAGAGCTAACAGCCTAAAGGAAAATCAGAAAGGCATACATCAGAAAAGTAATGTGTTTTGGCTTATGGAAATAGTAGAGCACACATGCTGGAAGGGATCCCAGGGACTGCACATACTCTGCCCTCGTTAATTTTTCACGGCTTTTTGCATACAAAAGTACACATACATCTCACTGGGTGAGAACTGTTTGTGCACATAGAAATGGCACTTTTCCCTGGAAGCCTTTGTAAGCCTTCACTTTTCTTTAATTCAGGAATGCTATTCATTGGACTTGAGAACAGTACATTACACAACCTCTGTGGCCAGCCTGTGGATTACTGCTGCAGTGATCTCTCCCATGCCACTGTCTACCAAAGCAGCTGGATCTGCTGACTTCAGAAGAGCCTGCTTGCACACTGCATGATTCTTTTAGACTGTTCAGGCAGTTGCTCCTTTAGGCTGTGTAAGAGGTAGCAAAAGGACACTCTCCAATACACAGGAAGCACTGTGCACTTGTTCACTCATCCCAGTTCCCAGAAAGGTACTTCTCTGACCACATTTATTACTTATATAACTTAATGTGAACCGATTAGTTAAACCCTCTTTGGTCAGTGAACACAACCAACACTTCAGGGTGTTAGGAGCTGCCAAACCCAGCAGCCTGATAGTGACAAGTCTGCTGCAGCTCTGTGTCCCCATGTCCAGATAGTAGTGAGGCTGTGCATGTGCACACAGGACACGTGCTTACATTCATGGGAAGCCACAGAAATCAGTAGAGACAGAAACTACAGTACCCACACAGCACACACAGCACTTATGGTCTGATCTTGTTTCCCTTGACAACATCCAGACACTAGTGTCTCCAGATGCCAGGACCTCCTGTTCTTCCAGTCCACTTTGACTTTTCCATACAGTTCTGATTGCCTTAGTATCTGACTTTCAAGACTCCTCTTGTACTCTCAGGCAAGCCTACTTTGATGTTTCACTGGTGCCTGCACACACTGACACTCATACTCACACAACATGCATGCATCAGGTCCTTTCTTATTGCTGACACCACAGGCATGTGGCCCTCCACATGGCATTTTTTGTCCCTCCTTGATGGCACTTACACCTCCATACACACAGAACCACCTTGGATAATTTAAAAAAAAAAAAAAAAAAAAAGAGAGAAAGAAATTGAGTTAAGTGAGAAAACAGGACACACAGTAATGATTAGACAAAATTAGTACATGTGGCAGTGCACCAGTCAGTAACCTCTTTATATGTGATCTACACCTTTTATTCCCTTATTCATTCTATTTTCCCAGTCTGCTACCTCTCCAAATCACTTTGAACTCGTTTTCCTTTTACCCTTCCCTAAACACCTCCCCTACAAAATATGGTACAGTTCCAAGATAATTTTCCCTTGCACCCCATAATGTGTCCCAGGTCCTTGTAGGCAGTAACCCACCTCAGTCTGTAATGGTGATTGAGACAGTATCTGCTATTGACTCATTGATTGGTGTAATCTCTGGGCAATTGGGCTGATGCTTTGTGACAGCCCTGGCATTAGCCAGGTCAGGGTGCTTCATTTTCTTTGATAGGTTATTGGGGGTCTGCTGCCTGTCACTGTTCCTGTGTGTTCCATTGTGTCCAGGGAGACTCACAAGGCAAAAGCATTTCAAACTTGATGTGAATGTCTGAAAAAGATCAAATGAATGATGTTGTCAAAGTTCCTATTCTCCCTATGGGATGCTTATGCAACTTAGGCAGTAGTCATGAGAACATTGGGCCTGGTAGTTTAAATACAGTGAACTGTATTTCGTAGGGAAAAGCACAAATATTTTCCTCTTCACATCAATGTAGATCCTCCTTCTCTGAGACTTCAATTCACTTTAATTACCATCCTTGCTCAAAGGGAGTTTACATTCATATGTCCATCTCATGTGCTCTTACAGTCTCAGCACAGTAAGTAAGCTTCACTAGATTAGGTTTCCTTTCATGCAATTTCAGCAATAAATGAACATGAAAAACTCCACATCACAACAGACAATTCTAATTAAACCAAACTAGCTGAATAAAGATAACAGGAAAGAGATATTATTAATATTGCTATATTTGTAGAGGCAAAGATCTGTTATTCTGTGCTGCTGATTTAGATTAATCAGCCTAAATGCAATCTGAAAATTTGTAGTAAAAACATAATCAAGACAATGAAAATGTATAGATTCATCAGAATACTGCAGAATTTACTAGAAACATCTCAAAGCCATCTCTTTGTTACAGACAACGCTATTCCTTTCATCAGAACTTTTGAAAGTATTCCTAGTGGACATTTTGGCAAATGAAATCCCCTTGTGACTTAAAAAAAAAGATTCTGCGTTAAATCTTTGCAGATGTAGATTAATATAGATAATTAGAAAGAATATGTTTGATAAACATCAGAGAAAACTGTCACACTAAGAGAAAAAAAGGATGTAATTGGATTTGTTGTACTTTTACACAGAATGAATTTCATTTATACCAGTAGAGGTGAAAGCAAAACAAGCCCTATTGTCTCTGTGGCACTGGTATTGGTGAGAGCTCATCTGAACAGTCCAAAAGAGAGCAAGGACCATGGTAATAATTAAACAACTTTCATGTTGGTGGGCTTCATCATTCAATCTCATTTTGCAACCCCCTTTCACTTTCCAATACAGAGGAATTTTTCTCTCCATGTTTCTAAATCTCCTAAAGCAGAACTCCAGCCACAGTCTGCCTTACCCTTTTCATATTTTCTTTCTGAAAAATTCATTGACATGGCTGTCTTTTGTAAGTTACAGGTCACCTACTACGCACTAGTTACAGCAGGACCCAACGTAGAACTCAAGGAGCACTTCTACTTATTATGCTCATCTTGAGGACAGACTCATTGGGAAATGATGAGAAAGAGGGGACAGTACTAAATAAACTGAAAGAACTGAAGCTTAAAAGGACAGGAAGAAGCATTTCAACTGATAATTATAGGATGACACTGAAATGGTTCAGATTAGATGTGAACCCCCTCCTACTAGAGATAAAACACTTCCTAGAAGAATTATTCAAAGAAAGGCATAATTTCCTTTCTCACAAATCCTGAAACCTTGTCCCATCTGTCCTGAGAGAAGAGTAACAGAAACACTTCTCATACAACAAAGAAAGAACAAATGATGTCTTCCTAGAATGAAACAGTTTTCTAGGCAATTCATTGTTGGACAGTTTCCAAATGTCACAGATGATTTAGATGGAAAATCTCCTCTTGAATTCCATGGCAACAGGAGCATTGAATGACAAATGGAAGGGCAGGTAAATCTAGAAAGAATATAATATCATGTCTTGCTATGATGGAAAAAGCATTGGCATCTGATACTCTTTCTCATTTTGGGTTTTAACAGTGGTTTTAAAATATGAATTTAAATGGAAATTCAACTAAAATATTACATTAAAAAAAATAAACCAACTTCATTCCTCTCTAAATCTAAAAGCCGTTTACAGTAGTTTTTGTGTTGGTACTAAATGGTGTTTTACAGGGAGACAACCATACTCACATCAATACTTGGATAATCACACTTCAGCAGCCTAGTGATCGGTCCAGTTTTAAAGCGGCCCAAGTTGATGGCTTTAGTAAATCTGCAGCAATGGAAACAGAACGTAGTGGAGTTACGAGGATCCAGTTGGTATGGAAAGTTTGATTGCTGTGATAATGGACATGGTCAAGATGGTATTTATCTGAAGAGAGTGCCAGCATTTTGTTAGGAATTGCCAAATCTAATACACCAATGTGAACTACTCATATCCTCAGGTCTAACCATCCTGTGGTGAAGCTGGACATGTACCCCATCAGGCACACATGCACACCTACACAAATACATTTGGGTATGATTTGCCACACTGATCAACACAAAGACGAAACACACAACACCCAGATAAACAGCCTCATCACATTCCTCCTCTTCAGATGACTTGAAGGGAAGTCTGCTGGTGGATTCCTGGTCCCTGGATTCTCCCCCAGGTGCTGGCTTCTGGCCATGCCAAACACCAAGGTTTGCTACCTCACTCCCTTTGGTGCTCCTCAGGTGCTTCCACTTCCTACCACATGCAGTCTGGTCCACACCAAATGTCCTCCCAGTAACTGGTCTCCAGACCTCTGGACTCTCCAATATCCAAACCCCAAGCCTGTGTCTGTTTGGTACTTGGCCTTGGGAGCTCTTTTTCTTCGTGTTTCTGGTCTAGCTTGAAGTTTGTGTGTGAGCTGTGTGTACCTATCCTCACATGAACACACAGAGGCTTGAAGTTCCCCAGGGAAATGCTACACTTGCTGGAGCTTAGACCACCCAGACTGAACTGAGACCTTATGCCCTTACACATGGCACATAACAGATCCCATTTGGGGATGTTTTTTCTGGTTCAAAATCTGAAAGTTTTGGTAATGCAGTAGAATAAAACACTTTATGTGATAGGAGGATACCTTAAAAACTGTGCCTGAATCACAATCTCTACAGGTTAGAAAAGAAACACACTATGCATGAGAAGAGGAAATAAAATCTTCTAAGATATTCCTTGAGTTTTTTCTTTTTTCTTGCATGTTATATGATTCCTGTACATCACCGGGTACCATAAATACATCCAGCATTTCTTTTTACTATTGATCTCATGCTCAAAGGAGTTACTTCAGTTGTATACCAGTGAGGATAGTGATGTAAGACACAAAGATTTCAGATTTGAAAATAAGGCTGAAAATGATAACATCTGAGTTGTAAGAAACATAACTTATCTATGGAAAAAGGGCATCAGATACAGCTTCATGGCAAGTGAAGCTTCTGGAAAAGAGTATGAAAGTTTTGGACTTTATGTGTGTTAGAGTAGAACTTGGCTTCAAACAGCACAGGAGAGGATTGTGATTATGTGTCTTTATGCAGTAGTACTGGCAGAGTCTTAAAGCCCCCATTGTCCCATCATTAGAGAAAACCTCAAAAGATTTTTTAATTTATGCTTCGAGGTAGTCCTACAGGATTCTTTTTGTTCAGGATGCAGAAAACTGTGATTTTTCTTTTCATTATTACCATTTTCTGAGTTGTTTATTTGCTTGTTTAAGTTTGAATTTGTTTTTCTACAGATGTATCCTGCTCATCAGAATTTAGAGGAGCTGTTCTAATCAGCCTAGAGTGAATAAACCTTTCCCTTCCTGAAGTATAGAGCCCCTCTTGAAGTAAGTAGAGTGAAAACACTGAGATTCATACATTACTAATATCTACAACTACAAAGTCAAAGATTTGTTAAACTGTTTAGAAATCCCATAGGTACTGAGCATTTTCTGTGATGAGAAGTGAGCCATCAGTTCTGCCAGGGCATTTCATGCAGAAGATATTCCAGTCTTTCAGTTTTGTGACAGACCAGTAAGGTTTGCTTTAAAAAGTCAGCCATCTAGAGTTTACTAGATAATTCTCTTCATTTGAGAAGCGATAAAGCTATCCTGGAATATATTATATCTGGAAACCTGTATTGGCCAGTATTTGACCTTTGGAATACTTACCTCTTTCTACAACTGTAATATGGTGTATCCTTGATTACAATCATAAAGTCTTCAGAGAATTAATTACATGTTTAAGCACATTAGATGAGTTATTGCTTTAAAAAAAAATAATTAAAAATCTGTGAGATATGAGATTCAACCTTTACAGAGTCATTGCTGTTCATGCAGAGCACAGTGCAGGCAATGAAGAAATTCCAAAGGTACATCAGTGTAACCAATAACAGGATACGGTTTAACTCATGTAGCTGAGAGCAGGAGGCACTGGTATTGTATTTACAGATTGGGCAGGTCCTGTTGCTGTTTTTTGAATCATGTAACTTGGTAGCGGGAAGTGCTAAACAGTGGACATGTTGCCCCTCACACTATTCAGGGACAATAACCTGTATGTGAGGTAAAGTATATCTTTTATTATTTGTATGATTTAGTTTTATTTAAATCATTAACATTTGTTATATTGACAAAAGAGACAAGTGAAGCAAGGCAGGGCAACCATATTAGCATTTCTGCCTTCAAGTGAATCAGTGTGTGGCTCCATAAAATTAACTTGCCTCAGCAAGAGAAAGTAATTCTGAGTTAACTCTGAGTCCTGCTTATGAAATCCAGTTCTATACAAAGAGCATACCATGACATTATTTAAGGGGATTTGATATGATTAGATATAGGTAAGAAAAATGTGATGTACGTTGTTTAAACATATCTGTCAGTACAGAGAGATTCTGGTACTAAATTAGAAGTTGTGCTTAAAAGCATGTAGGTACAGTGAACTGTGCTTACTATTTCCTAAATTATTCTGTGGTGTCATTTCTATCTTCATCTAACTTGCTTTTTAGAATTTCTTAAGTTAGAATATACGGTATTTCTATATTTCTAAACTTGCTAATCACTAAATGATCAGGAAAGTTCTTATTCCAACTGTATTATACTATATTCTCTACTCCTCAAGACATTATAGTTCAAGACCATAAAGCATTCATATGTTCTATTTTCAGTATTTGTATGTTCACCTGAGGCATTTGAGGGAAACTTTGCATGCCAATTCAGCTACACTACCAGAGGTGCTCCAAATTTCCCTTGCCTGCATGTGCTCCCTTCCATCTACATACCAAGATGAGACTGATGCACAGTAGTCTACTCAATTCTACAGATATAAGAGCTGGAGCAATCTGGAAAATTATTTGCATGCTGAGGAGCCACGATTCCAAGTTACTATATGTAAGAAGGTTAGCAGCCAGCAATGGTATTCCATAACTGGCTATATCACACATGGTTTATACAGAAACTATGTAATTTTGTACACTGATGGATTCAAAATTGGTCACAATATGAATGATATTGCTAGGAAAATATGGGACTCAAGCCTTGAGCAAAAGGAAAGTGTTGCGAAATGTGGAACATGTAAAATTTTCTAAAGAACGGATTTCTTTGATCTTTGTGTACTTTCAAGCCTAATCATCAAGAAGGGAGATTTAATCTGTGAAACTAAGGATAACTAGAAAGCTCTAAGTGATGTCCAGGTGTTAGAAAAACAGATTACTTGCTGGTAGAATTGCCTTGTTAAGGTTTAGGGTTTGACATGCTTCAATGATCTCCAACTTAGGGGGGGTTAACAAAGCTTGGGAATAAGGATGCACCACCAGTAGTGGACACAAAGAATGCAGAATTAACAGGCCACAAGGACATATGGCAGAACTCCCGAGAGAGAGAAGCTAATAAAGCCACCTCAGTAGCAGTGCTGAATCAGCGCTGGCTGGGTAAAAGCAATTCCTGCAGGGCGAGATCATGACCACCGACTCACAGACCACCAAGCCAACTGACTCAAAAGAAGAGAACGGGCGGAGCATGCAGACTAATTAGCATGAGAAGTGAGAGAATAATTAACCAATGGAAGATAAAATGCTAATTAATGAGAGAATCATGTAACCTGTAGCCAATGAATGCTAATTCCTTTGTTTGCTAAAATGTACAAATATTAAAAACTTTTGATGGTTGGTGTGCTTAATTTGTGGAATACTATTGAGCAGTCAGGCTTACACAACTCTGAAATAAATAACCAATGGGTCTCTCAAGTGTGTAATTATTGGTTTGTTGCACACTAGGTAACAAATGCAATTTTTGTGGGTAGCAAAAGGATTTTAGTGTTGCAGTTAGGGCACTTTAAGACGTCAATTTTAAGCCCCTGGTTTCCACTGTGAAGTCTGAAATCCTGCTTTAGGTAAATGGATTCCTCTTATAATGACAGAAAAGAAGTAGTGACTCAGGCTGTGACTCCCAAAATCAATCACACTAAATGGCTTATGATCACGAGGAGGGAGACAGAGAGAAAAACATGGATCTCACTCAGCAATCTGAGAACATATTTTATTCCACTGGGTTTAACAACCCAAGAGTCTCTCTTGCAAATACTTACCCCTTATTTTTCTTTCCTAAAATGAAATATAGATCACTGTTCAAGCAGAGGAGATAATGGGCAGGCCTTACTGGAGAACAGATCACCATGTATACTCATCTAACAACTTCACTGAAACACTACTCAAAGCAGTCCTCAGAGAGAGCTGTGATTGATAGACACATTGTCTATTCAAGATTGTGCTAACTCAGGTGGAAGGGTGAAACAATATGCACAGTCCTTCAAGAAGAGTGTATTCACTGAACAGAAGGTGAATCAAGGTGAACCATGAACAATCAGATTGCAAGGCAGGAGCGGTCTGAAACGTTTCTCCAATGAATGTATCATTCTGATCAATGGAATCAGAAACATTATATCTTAGGTTTTGGACATGGAGACATGGCAAAGCTTTGTCATGGGCATGGGCTAACGCCTTGCTAGATGAAGTAGTTTTATTTGGGCTATGCCTTGGTAACAGAAAACCAGGCTGACTTTGCTACCAAACTGAACCTACAGCTGTTTTACCAAACAAGGTTAGTGGTGTTTTCAAACGACTGATAATCTGCTACCAAGATTACAATGCCTATACTGCACCTCTATTAAAATAAAACAACAACCCCCAAAGAGAACATTTTTATCAAATAACTTGAGAGTATGTGAGAGATGGAGTTAATTTGCCTATTTGGCCTCAGGAAAAACCTAGCCTGCATGAGCAATTTGAAAAGTCCTCTGTAAAAATTTCCCAGTGACCAACTCATAGACTGGTGCTTAGAGTACGCTCTGGCGGGCATGAATTTTGATGCCTATCAGAAGCAGAAGTACATGCCATTGTGTGTGAGAGTGCTCTAGCCAACTTTCTCTTCTGGAAGGAAACCTCTTCCTCACCAATAGTTTCTGAAGAAAGTCCTTTCTATCACTGTGTCTTGTAAGGACCACAATCTTGCATGCTCCAAGTGTTGCCTGGATTAGGCATATACAGCTGGATTAAGAAGAGTGTTATGTTTAAGGATGAGCTCAGGCACTGACCATCCATGCTGCTTAATTCCTATAGCTGATTTGAGCTGCTTCAGCCATCTGTCTCCAGAAGAGCTCTGCTGTAACATGGCTCCTCCTCTGCAGCGGGGACATGAGATTGTCTGTACCATTGCCTCTCTGTCTCTCTCCCTTCACAATGAGCCTAAGGGGGCACCAGCCAAAGAGTGTCTATGGTGAAATTAATCTGCTTTAGTTTAGGAAACCACAAGTCAAAGTCTGTGTACTTTTCCTGGTTTGTCTTTATAGTTGGTGGAGAAATAGGTACCTCTGGAGGTGACACAACTCATCCCAGATTCGGGATCTTCACTGTCAACTCTCATTTCACTCCCAGGTCATGACTATCTATACTGGATGACTACCTTTGAGGGCCAGCCAGATCCCTCAGTGGTGAGCACCAAGTGCTTTTGATACAGTGATCCTGCCTGGAATAGGCAGTATGATGTGCTACCCCCAAGGTCATCCCAGACTCACATCCTAGCTGGCCTCATGCTCTGATGTGGCCCAGCCATCCTGCATCCCACAACATATTTGCATATCAAAACAAGCCCCCTAACTATTTCATCTGCCCTGAGCTGAGTCCCATCTCTCAGAGCATTATTTTATGGGACAACATGAAAGATTTAGAGAAAACCTAGCAAAGCCTAAACGTGAGGATTTTCCATGGGAATGTGACAGGGATGTCCACATCAGGCAGTGAATACCTTGTTCAGGGTTGTATCCCTAGGGTGGTAATGGAGGCAGTGCAAAACTGTCCTAAAAAGTGTGCCTTAAGGATCACACTTTTGGATGCCTTTGTACAAGGGGAGTCTAGGGTGACATGCTCAGATTCAGAGACCTAAATTTTACATCATTAAAAATGAACCTTTAAAAGTGATATTTCAGAACAAGAATATTAAAAGGGCTCAGGAGGAGATACTTTCCAACATAATAAACAAACATATTAATCCTTATCAAGTGGCACAATATTTTTATCCATAATGCCCATGCATTACTCACTACATCAAGGAAGGTTCCTCTGCTAAAGAACACAACATAATAAAATTGTTCAGAAAAAAACATTAATATTTATTGTACTTGTGACACCACGAGAGTTTGAATGACTGATCTGACAGACAGAGTTGATAGACTTAGAAGCCATTGAAAATTTGATAGTACAAAATATGTCCTTTCATTCATCACCTAGTACTGCCTAACAAAGAAGATATGATACTTGATGTACTATACTTTACAAAAAGTCCATGCTGCAGGCATATTATTGAACCCTAAATCATGTTACACTCACAGGATATGGAGGAAACATGCATTACCATGTGATGACCATCAATCCATGTGTTTCTTTTCTTGACTGGACACATCAGGTCTGACCCAGATGTAAACAAGCACCTGCCCTTGTGGCTGCATCACATAGCTACTTTCTGGTGGACAAATTAATCTTGAGCACTTTTTAAAAAAGGCCTGATATTATATGATGCAAGAGCAAATAAGAGTTTAAGAGAGAGAGATTTACTAGTACTGGGGACCTGTGTAGTCTAACTACCATTGCCTTGAGCCCTGGTTATGTGGAACTGCAGAACTTGGTCAGGCACATGTGAGCATATAGACTACAGATTGCATAGAACCATGGACTTTATCCAGTCTGTACACTCTGATTTTGTTTCACTTGCTCAAAGCAATGGCTTTAGAAAGCATATACATTCCATGGAGATTTGCATGTAGACTGAATGCTGCAGTTTAATTTGAAATGTTTGTAAATGAACCAGTCCCTTCAGGGTCATGATTAATTTTGTGTTACAAGAACTCACTGCATCACCTGAACATTACTGCCATCTCTGAATGATAAAATGAACATTTTCTGCACCTTCAGAACACAGACTGAGTTAAGCAATCTCAAGATTTTTTACAATTTCATATAAAAAAAATCCCCACTAATAATAATGTTTTCTTCTAAGGAAAGAGCAGATCACATCCACATGCTTAGGTGGTGTTTAGATCTTCAAGTTTTTGGGAACTAAAGGCTAGATTCTGTTGGAAAACTTAGGAGCATTTGATTTGAGGCAGGAATGTTTTACAGGACTGTAGTTCAGCTGTGTTCTCTAAACATTAAAGTGAAAGACTCTGGTTTGCAAATAATAGAAAATAAGTCAGGAAGTGATCTCGGAGTACCATTGAGGTTCTTGCCTTCTCAATGCTAGATATGAAATAATGAGCCACCAGTCATCTATGTGCTGATTTTTATTTTCTAAATATGAAGGGGTTCTCTTAGTAGAACTTCCTGGCTAACACATGTTAAGCTTGCTTTTCTTTCATCTTTACTACAGAAATGACCACTTTCTACATTTGTCACTTAGATCTGCTCTTCACTTTCTAATTGATGCAAAGGATACTTTGTCAGCAAGTATCTATTAAATCTAAGTGTCAANCTCTTTTCCACTTAGTTCTTGGAACAAATTATAATCAAAAGACTTCTACCAGAGAAGAAGTACAGAATTTTCCAACCCTTATATAAACAGCAATGCTGAGACCAAATCTTTTCTCATTAGTCCTCAGTTTTCTGTGCTTTAGCAGGGTTCATACCAGCAATAAGTGAAAGGCAACAACAACCCAGATTATAAAACTAAGTGAACTTCAAATCGGTTAATTCTAGTAGCATTCAGCGTATCATGACCTCTTCAGCACTTCCATCACACCAGTTCCAGAGGAATAAGAAGTAAAAGTAGCTATGTGCACCCATTTTCAACAATGCATATCATGAGACATTCATCCCAATAATCTGTAGAGACAACAACTCTGTACAATATTATACTATTTACAAATCAGGAAGATCTGTAATAAATGTTGTAAAGAAATCATAGAGAACTAACTAATTATTAATTAGAGAAAAAATATAAAGAACTATGTTGCTGTTATCCTTGAAAATTGACAGAACTTTACAAATAAAAATAAAGAGGAAGGAAATCAACATATGGAATAGCCAGTAGACTAAAGGAATCTGTAACATCCTTAAAATGCAGAAATAGTAATGAGCTTGAGGTCAGGTGAAAATGCCTCAGTTTCCTTCTCAATTCAGCAGTGATTTTTCTCTTAGTGGGAATAGTACAAGGCTGGCAGGTCTGTATCTAACCCACACTACCATAGCTAGGGAGAAAAACGTCCCTAGAAACCTCCACACAAAAGAAGCAGCTGCCTGAAAAGATAAATCACTGCCAAGATACTCAGACAGCCTATTCAAACACAAGCAAAGGCAGTAAATACTAACAATTGATAAACACACCAAATGAAGCAATTGATGCTCAGGTCTTGTAGTACAAGGTAATAACAGCCCATGCACATATTCACCCAACTGTTCTCCTTTCTGGAGGATAGAGATTGACAGAGGGATTGCTCTGGTTTCAAAAGTTCTTGCAGTGACATTCACACAAAATCAAAAGACGGTCAACATGTTTTCTGATTTCAGGAATTCAGGATGTATATCTACTTGGTACCTCTACTATTAGTGCTATGTCCCTGAGGTAAGTTGACCTACTCCACCAGGCTGTATTCAGCTTTGATCTGAGTAGGGAGTGCAATACATAACTGCTTTCAAGAGAACATCTCTAAGTCACCTCTTTCTTCTTTATAGCTCTGTACCTGCACTTCAAGTTGACAGGAACCTCCACTGCAAGAGGGATTGGTCTTGAGAAGTATAGGGAAGTCCATATACTTCTAGTGTTCAACTCAAGGAAAATGAAATAGAAGCAACTAAAAGATCAAGAGGATAGAGTCTTACGAGACATGACCAAGAGGGACTTACAAGAAAAGACTAAAAAGGCCAGTTGGACAGAATATGAATAACGTTTGTAAAGCCATGAAAACAGTAAATAAGATAATGTAGAGCTGTTATTCACTGAACTGTGCAAACTTTTAATGACTGATAGGTTTTTAAACCAGTAGGAGCTTGATTTAAAACATGAAAGAAAGTTTCTCCAGAGGGTAGTCAACTTCTGTAATTTACAGCCATAAGGTTTTGTGGATGCAGATGATATCAGCAGGTTCAGATGAGTATTAGACAACTCATGCACAATAGGTCTATAAAGAGATATTAAAGTGAGAAGAAAGACATTACTTTGTAACATCTCTGGCACACCAACTGGTGTTGTAAGGAGTACAAGAAGGGACAGCAGAAAATGGTGAGGCTTGTGTGCCTTGCTGAAACAACATCTCCTCTTGTGAATGAAGAGACAGAACAGGAAGCTGGATAGACCCCCTGGTCTGATCCGAACAGACATTTGTTCTGTTTTTATGTTCTTATCTTCAGTCTGACATGAATACAGCTACGTACTAGGCAATTCATATTCTGTTGACTTCAACTACTTCATTACAAATAATCCAAAAAAGGAAAAGAAGAGTCTTGTTGTCCTGGTTTTAGTAGCCAAGTTCAGTTTGTCACTGTGTGAGAGTGTATTCTAAAGCCTCTATGCCATTTTTTCCCATGAACTGCTCACAATGGCACATTAGCAGCTATTGTCTAAGGCACAGCACACCCCTCAGGCTGCAGGCTGGGTGTTTTGGAACTTCTATGAGATAAGGAAGTTCTTCTGCCTCCACACCCACCTGAGGGGTCATGTCTGCTAATGG
>VXAU01000754.1:164396-222584 GCA_013399695.1 Formicarius rufipectus
TATATAAATTATAGCTAGGAACTGTTATCCTTCCATTTATCATATCTTAATTAAAATTTGTTTTGAAATTGAAGGAGATTTGTCCCTCTGTTTTAGCTATAAATTTTTCTAAACTCTCTAAACTTAGACACTTGTCTAACAATGGTCATGTTGAGTGGGAATCTGAATTCTCTTCCAATTCATGTATTGGAGCTTGAATAAAAATGTAGTTCATCAAAAAGGGAAGAAAAAAGAGAAAACAGGAAAAGTATTGTGCTATATTAACATTTAATTCCTTATGCAAGCTTTTGTTAGTCAAGCCTACTCAACTGCTGCCACAAAAGGATAGTGTTGTTTATGACATGATGGAGAGACTAAAGGTGGAAAATGACCAGGTAAGAATATGATTATCTTCTATTCAATTTGTGTGTGACATTCAGAAAGCGGCAGGAAGTAAATAAGGATAATTCCATCATTATCGCATAGTGCTCACACTTTAATGCTTTTATAATGTACAGTAGCTTTCTGGGCATTTCCACAGTAATTGCTGGGTCTACTCTGAGCACCATCAATATTCTGCAACTGCATTATACTGCATAATGCTAATGGTATTACTGAATGATAGCAGGCAAATAATTACAACATGAAGTAAAGGAAAAATAAAGAAGGGACAGAAGCATTGGGTAGACTGTGTGGTGTGACTTTAGATGAAGTGGGAAAGAAGATGGAAGCACTGCATAGTCAATACTGTCATCTGTGTGGTTGTAGCTGTTGGCTTTAAAAGCTATTCCATCCAATCTGTTGCCACCAGGAGAGTTGACTCAGTGTATATATAAACATATGCATGTGAAAAAGACCACTGAAGGTCAGGTTGCTATGTACTTCTTCAGTGTGAAGAAAGATAGATTTGTGGATTTCTAGATCACAGCCTGTGACAATGATATTTCTGGAAGTCAAAAAAGAGCATGAGTTGTCAAGTTTCAGATACAAAGCCTAAATTGTCTTGATTCAACACGGACTACATAGCATTTCATGATGGAAACAACTAGTATTACAAACTTCATTGGGATTTTTCTTTTCTGAGGGATATCAGCTGCAACCTTGACACAGGTCACATATGCAGGGGAAAATTAAATCCTCACTCATAATTGGGCACATTAACTGAAAACATGAAAAAAAATCATGCCTAAAACAAAATGTTCCCTTCATTCAGCAGTGAGGAGGAAGAAGCAGAAAATACCTATACTCTTTTACAATCTCTTTTCCTTACAATTAGTAACAATTATTGCAGCCAAAACATATTACTACTTCACTCTGTACTAGGGGTAAATTGAAAGATCATCATCATCATGAAAGAGGTCAAGATTTTGTAGATTTCAAAATACCTATTTTGAGATACAAAAGAGATAAATGTTTGACTAATGACCACCATTCTTAGAATCAGATCACTGGAGATCATCTAGTCCAACCCTGCTGCTCAGAGCTGGGTTAGCTACACAAGGCTGATCACGTCTGTGGTCAATTGGCTTTTGAAATATCCCTGGATCGACAGTCCACAAGCCGTCTGGAAAACCTCTTCCAGTGTTCAATCACTCCTGCAGTGACTTGTTTTCCTTATGTTTAAACTGAATTTCCTGTATTTCAGCTTTGGCCATTGCCTTGTGTCCCTTTACTGGCATCACTGGGTAGTGTCAACCTGCATCTTTTTAATTCCCTCCCTTCAAGCACTTGTACATACTGATAAAATCCCCTTTTACATTCTTTTTTCCAAATTAAATTATGCCAGTACTTTCAGCCTGTCTTGTTTGTCAGATGCTCCAGTCCCTCAGTCATCTTAATGGCACTTCACTGGACTTCATCTAGTAAATCCATCCCTCTCTTGTTCTGTGGAGCCCAGAACTGGACACAGGACTTCAGAAGTGCCTTTGACAGTGCCGAGTAGAGAGGAGAATCACCTTCCTTGGCCTTCTGGCAATGCTCTCACTAGTGCAGTCTGGGAGGTGATTTGTCTTCGCTGCAATGGAGTATTGCATTTTCGGTCATCAGAGCCGCCAAATCAGTAACCAGTGTGTACTAATGCACAGGTTTATTGTTCTCCATGCAGGAGGAAGGACTTGGCATTTCTCTTCGCTGAATTTGATGAGATTCCAGTTGGCCCATTTCACCAGTGCACCTCAGTGTCTCTGAAGGGCAGCACACCCCTCTGCTCTGTTTTGCATCCCTCACAAACTTGCTGAGTGTGCCCTTTTTCCCATAATTCCAGGTCATTTAAGAAGTTGTTAAGCTGTACTGAGTGTAGTATCAATGCTTGTGCTCCACCACTAATGACTGACCTCCATCTGGACTTTGTGCAGCTGATCACAACCCTCTGAGCCCAGTAGTTCAGCCAAATTTCAGCCCACCTACCAGTCCACTTAATTCCGCTTCATCAGATTTTCAATGAGGTTGTGATGAGAAACTGCATCAAAAGGTTTACTAAAGTCAAGGTAAACAACATCCACTGATTTGTCCATATACACCAAGCCAGTTTTATCATCCCAGAGGGTATGAAATTGATTAAACATCATTCTCCTTTTGTAAATCCATGCTGACTTCTCCTAATCACCTTCTGGTACTTCATGTGTTTGGAGATGGCTTTCAGAATTATTTGCTCCATTATCTTCCCAGAGACTGAAGTGAGGCTGCCCATCCTGGAGTTCCCTTGATTGTTCTCCTTGACCTTCTCCAAGAGCATAGGGGTGTTTACCTTCTTTCAGTCCTCTGGAAACCCCGACAGTTACCACAGCCTTTCAAACGTGATCAGTGGTGCATAGTGTTTTTATCACTGTCTCACCATGATGTGGTGGTACCCTTGTTTTGTCTGTTTCTATGCTTTTTAATCTACTTTATTTCTACAATACACTAGAAAAGTCTGAAAAGCTGAAATTATTACAGATTTCAGACTTGAAGAAAGGTTGTGTGGCCAAAATTCTGTCTGTAGTTTTGTGCGTTTTTTCCCCAGGGATGTTTATTCATCTTATATCAGCCATTTCCTTTTGCAACAAATTTTCCTGCTTTAATTCCATTCTGCCATTGTAGAATACCATCACTGCAAAAGGAGTTCAGCAGTTTGCTCTGCAGGTGTAAATATTAAAGAATTAATCTGAATGTGTAGTAATTTATGACTTCACCAGAAATAATGTTCTGAGGCTTCTTGCCTTTCCTAAAACACAGCCAAACTTTAGAGTTCCTGAAACTGATGCACAGCCCTGTACACAGCTACACCACTAGCAGAAGTGATAGTGTGCATCAGAAAAGGCCTGCAGAGGCACTTCTTAGGAACAAAGAATCTTCTTTTGCACTGAATATTCTTGCTTCATGTGTTCTATGAATATACCTGAAAACACAAAATTGTTAGGCAATTTTTAACACTCCTTTTTACCAATTTATAGTGATGGTATTGTGCTGTTTTACTACATTTCTTTCTTTCTCCAGGATTTTCATGAACTATGAACTCTTAAAATTATTCCTAAAATGAATAACTTGATGTAAGAGAGAGAACTTGACACTTTTGTAGCAGAATAAGCCTTTCTGTTCCCTAAAACAATTCATGCTCTGAGCCTGCCTTTCTGCTAACAGTGGTCTCCAGTGGAAGTATACTTGCTGACTGTCCTCTGTTTGCAAGTTAATGTTAAATGCATCCAGCCTCACTCTGAAAGAGAAACAGAATATTTAAGTCATGCTACTGTTAGGAATTAAAACCAAGAAAACAACAACAAAAAAGGGCAGATTTTATGGCAGAACATTACCTACATATGAACTGAGAGTTTGGTTCTCAATAGTACTACTCCAGACACCTTCCCTGAAAAACAGCTTCTTACATTTCTACAGAGGCCTTACCAAGAAATTCCTGTATTTCGTGGCATGACAATTCCTTCCTTGCTCTCTGTGATGGAATGACTCTGTCTGGATGCCAGACACCCATCAAAGCTGTTCTATCACTCCCCTCTGCAATTGAGCAGGAGAGAGAAAACAGAACAAAAAGCTCATGAGTTGAAATAAGGGCAGAGAGAGATCACTCACCAATTACTGTCAAGGGCAAAACAGACTCAACTTGGGGAAATTAATTGAATTTATCACCAATTAAATTCAAAGCAGGACCATGAGAACTAAAACAAATCTTAAAAACACCTTCTCCACAGGAGCAGATATCCACTTGCAGCCCATGAAGGAGTTCCATGACAGAGCAGGTAGATGTCCAAACGAAGCCTGTAACCCTGTGGGAAGCTCATGTTGGAGCAGGGTCCTGTGGATGTGAATTTGAAACTGAGCAGCCTGTGCTGGAGGGGAAAGGTGGGAGATTTTGTTTTCTTTTCCCTGCAGCAGCCATGTGCTCTTGTTGCTCAAAGATGAACGAAATGAAATGTTGGTTATACCATGACAGCCCTGGCTGATAATGGAACCTGCTGGAGTGCTCCAAATAATGTCTTGGCTTGCTGTCTACTCTCTTTCTGTTTAAAACTATTACTCCTTGTTCTATCAAGATGATGTCTGTATTTTTCTCCATTACCTTCAGCTGGAGAACTGGCATTAGAGTGCAAACCGAGCCAAGCTATGTTTGTAGGGTCACAGCTCTGCAGACTAGAGAGCTTTCCACCACTGACCACACTTGTCTACCTGATGGTACCCAAAAGAAAGACAAGGATGTGAGTACCGTGTAAGAGTGAAGACTATACAGGAGAAAAACAGTTAGGGAGTTTTTCTTTTTCATCCAACCCTCAGCAACATCTGAAGTTAAATGACACTGCTTTTTGTTGCTAGGACATTTGAAGAAAGAAGGGGAGGGGAGAAACTGACTCCTCTGTAATCTGGCAAAGATTCCAAAGACATGATGATTTCTAGTTCCTGGGGTCACCAACCAACCACGTGGGTCAAACTTACCAAGAAACAGAATGGGAGAAGATTAAACATTGAGTTTAGTCTTCAAGTCATCTTGCATGTGGTGTTCTTTTTTTTTTTTTAAAGGCACATATGAGAAAAGAGCCTGTTAGACCTTCCTGAAAATAAATACAAATTCATAGTTATATCAGCCAGTATACTATTCTGATTTATTTTAATGACTTTTTTTTTTTTCTACTGTGTCTAATTTAGCATTATGTCTGTCTTCAATTGGTGTTAAAGAAGTGTGGAATTAAACAAAGTTGTCAATAGCATGCAACAGCTTTGAGATATACAGCAGGACTATTAAAGCAACACTTCTTCAAGTGTCAGACAGCATGTCCTGATAAACCAGGAGACTTCTCCACCAGTTCTGGGTGTTTTCCTTGGTAGGGGCCTTACGGCCAAAAACTTATGCTAGGGGTGTTTCACCTCACGCAGCTTCTGACTGCTGAAGTATATATGCTTGTCTTAGTCTCCTGCAGCAAATAACAACAAACAGGTAAAATTTGTCATCTATTGAAAATTAAGTATGTCACAAAAGTGTCTACTTTCCTCCCCACCCCTGCTCATACCAATCAAAACAACCCAAATGGCTGGCAAAGGTGTAAAATTAAATGACACCTACAGTCAGCAAAGTTCTTCACTAACAGGCCGTTGCTTCAAAGCTTTCAATCAGTAGTCTGGGATGTTGAAGAAAAAGAAAATTTGTTCCATGATTTCTTTCAGAACTAATACTTGTTAAACCAGGAAAGAGACAGCAAAAAAATGTTCTTATTCAGAGTACAAGTAGGCATCTTAATCTTACACAATGGATAAAATGTCATCATTTTCCCTTTTTGACACTTCCTCTTGGTACACTTATATATCTCACTATTCCTGTGTTCATTTTTGGGTGTTTAACCTTTCACATTCAGCACAAAAATAGTGTTAATGCCAAATTCAGCTCTATAAATTCCATTCCTGGAATAAAGTACCTGAAAGTTCCCAATTCCCTTTGTAGATCTAGCCTTTGAAATCCTAGTAGACTGGTTCAAGAAAGAGGAATTCAGCCTGAAGCAGGTGCAGAGAACAGTTTTATCAATCACAGAAATGGAGAGCATATTTTGTGTGAAAATTTAATGCTCAGATAGTTTAACGAAAGAAAGGTGACAGAGAGGTGATGCAATTGAATTTTATAAATACATCATAAAGAAAGTAGTTAGTTAATCTGGAGGAAATGCTCTTACCAGCCCAAAAAGACATAGACTGCCCAAGGAATAAATTAAAATTGTGTATTGGAAAAAATGAACTATTTACTTACCCAGTGAATTCCTGAAAGAGTCTTCCAGCAAGGCTAATAAGAAAGAATGGAAAACACATAACTTCAAGTAGATCCCAACCACCCAAAGGGTGGAGTCAATTAGTGCACCTGAATTACTTGTGTCAAGAGAAGGCTGGAGTCAGGGGCCCAGGAATATACTCAGTCATGTTTTACTCATGTTCCCAACTGCTGGCATGGAGTTTTAGCTCATATGTTACTGGAGTAAATCTGTAGTTTTAGCAACTCATTTCAGGGAGGGAAGTATCATTTCATTGGCAATGATAACATCAGATGCCAATGGCATCATTCTGCTATTTTCCCTGAATCTCTAGCTACTCTGTCTGCGCCATTATATGTTTCAGCTCAGGTAATCCAGTTACAAGGCAGAGCAGAAGTTCCAGTTGCATCATTAAAAGAAGATAGAGGTATGAAAGGGATGAAAACTATCTCAGGCATGGCATACCAAACATGTACATTTGATACAGCAAAAAGGTACACTCCGAGCAAGAAGCAGGTCTGACCCAGGAGTCAATTTTACAAAGCAGAGCTGCTGAAGAGCAAATCAAGTGCTATGAAATGCCCTTTGGTTCATATTCAGACAGGCTTGGATGTGTCATCAGATCCAAGTTTATCCTGGAGGAGTAAGAGCAGAGCATCGCCCTCTCTTCTTTTCATCCCAGCTCCCCAGAGGGAGGAGGAAAGAAGAAGCCCGTACTATAGCTCCAGGACTTTTGAACTAGTCTGATAATGCAAAATATAACCAAGTGTTGCGTACTTTTCCTTGCTTTTTGTGTGGTCCAATTCTATTTTCTACCTATCCTATGAATTCCAATATCTAATTGTAGCTAATATGTCCTTAATAGTTTTTCTGATATCAGAGATGCTCTACTGTAACTCAGTGAATACAAAATATCGTATTAAATATTAAGGAGTGCTCTTTTCTGTGGTTCCAAGATGTAAATGAAAAAAGTAACTACAAGGCATGTATGAGAGCATTTTGTGTTTTTTTGTTGGGAGTTTTTGGCATTATTGTTTTCTGACTGCTATGAAAAATGAGATTTATATGGTTAGGACAGTCTTCAAAGCACCATTCCTCCATTTGAAGACATGACCCCTAGAGGAAGGCCTCTTCCAAACCCTGTGAACCTCCCCAGGAGCCCAGAGCAATGCTATAATCCAACTTCTACTCCCAGTTGTGCTGTCTCAGTAAAGGACCAAAAGCAAAGCCCTCCCTGTAGTTCTGGTCCTAGTGAACCAGTTTCACCAGTGATGTCAAGAAAGTCAAGGTTTACAATCTCCATTAGATCAGAAATCCACTCCTACACCCTGGCCTCATTTCTAATACATAAATCATCGTAGTTCTCAAAATTAGCACCCTGCAACACTTAAACCTGGCATTTTTCATTCAATATGACAGTGCAAGTATACTAGGGAAACCAGGGCAACATAGCTATGCTAAATGCTTAAGTCTCTCTCCCTAAAGAAGCCAGATCAGTTACAGTAGAAGAAATTTCTGCTCTCACAGAAAAGGATTGGTGGTACATTATTCGTTTTACTGATGTTAAATATGCCTCATGTTCAAGATCATAGGCAACATACTTTTAACAGCCTGACATATTTAGAGGAAAACAAATTTCCTTTCTGCTCACCAGATGGAAATTATAGATGTGAGAGCTGGGAACAAAGCAACAATATCTATAAATCTAGTATTTTATCAACCTGTTTCAGGCTATACAATTAGAAAAGTTATCAGTGACATCACAGTTCATGATACATACCCACTGAAGTGTCCCTTTTGGGAAGATCAGTATGGGTAACTCATCATGAAACTAAAAGGCATACATCATTTAAATTACACTGCACTCCCAGGTGATGAGCTATGCTATCTGAAAGCAATTGCACTGCACATGGAGCTGATGTCAGACCCCAGGGAGAGCTAAGATTTTCACAGCCTTCTCTGAATGCCCAAAAAAGACCACAATGATAATTTTCATGAGACTGATTAACCCATACCCAACAAATAGCTCAAGCAGTCAGTAGAAAATTCCAGGGAAAGTGTATATTGGTAGCTCTTTCTTTTCTGTTTCTTGTGACGCCTATCTCAGGGAAGAAGAATCAATACCTCTGCAACACCAAGTTGTATTCATCCCATCTTAGCCCATACCTGAGTCTGTCAACTTCATGTTTTTTACAAGCAGAAGAAACCTGCCAATTTCAGCCAGAATTAATTAGTTTGCTTTAGACATCTATCTTTAAGAAAGGTCATGCCTTAGTGTCTGTTTCCCTCTTCACTTTAAAAAGGAAGCTGAATAGAGAAAATCACATGTGGCATTGTGTTTTGCCAGATGAATTACACCTTGTGATTTACAGTTTAAAACTCCCTCCTGATCTCAAGGTTTCTTTTTCATGGATCAGAGTGGGACTACATTGCGGTCATATCATGCACAAACAGGAACAGATTTGGCAGAAGGGGCCCTGGGCTTTTGCCTTCTCACTGTCTTTCAACTGTGTAAGCATGATCTCATGACACCTGATGCAGTGTGGGATACCATAAACTCTGTCTCCTTTCTAACTTGTTCATATTTCCCCTACATTAGAGCTTAGTGAGTAATAAACATGCTCAAGAAATGAGACATATGACTTCTAGACCTGTTTTGTTCCGAGAAAGGAACAGTAAACCCAGAGTTCTCTCCTGGGAGAAAAAAATAATTAATACATTGGGAACTCTCCACCTTCCTGTTTAAGCTGGGCATATAGCCAGGAGTAGGAGAACATGTAGGTTCATAAGGAGAAAAAGCACAATGAAGAATGAGAGTCTAGTCTTGGTCTTCAAGTACTCAGCGGGGTAAAACCTCTGATTAGAAAAAAGCTGATTATGATAACACAATGATTTGCATCAAGTTCATGGCTATCTCCAAAACCAGGCGAGGTTTTGTTTTCTAATTCATTACCTCTGTCTGCATTTCTCAAAATTAATCCACACCTATTAACACAGTAAAATTAAGCAAGAAACCCTATTTCCTGAAAGATAGCACCACAAAGAAAGTGCTGCTACAGGGAACGATGCTGCCTAGTGTTCCAGCTAACCAAGTGTTCAGCATTATAGAAACATGACATAATTAGTACTTTCAAGAGTTATACTTTCAATTATAATGCTAAACATATGATAAACGTATGATAGTTCTCTTGTCTGAAGACAGAAAAATAAAACTGTGGTATTGCCTTGGCCAATGGGTTTTTCTTTTGTCCTTGTGCAGTTAGTGCAGTCTTATTTTTCTAAATGTGCTTCAATCATCCACTTTATTTATCTCCTTTAATAACTGAAAAATGAATGAATGAAAGATTTCAATTTAAAAAGAAAACCAACTAAAAGTTAATAGTGCTAAAAGGGCTAACCAAGCTCAACCTAGGATCTATCCTAGTATCCAATCACCAGCAGCGAGGAATAGCAGATGTTGTTGTATGTCAATAGGTATGTATCTTGTGACATTGATGAAATACTCTGAAGCCTGTAGCTGACAGGTGTGTTGAGCCAAAGATGCTATGTTTGCATTTGACTGAGAAGTGAATGGAAGAGTTAAGAAGAAGCAGGCCTCTACTCATCAGCAACTGTGAGCTTGTTTCTGAAATTCTATGTTTTAAAGAAAAAGGGAATAGACAAGGTCTAACTTGTTGTGGTCTTACACTTCTTAATGACTTTGTAAAGTCACATTGTTTCTCTTCCCATCCCCTGTTTCTGGTCCTGATCTAGGACCTGGTTTCATAAACACGTGAATTTCAACATTTGTGAGTCCAGCAGCCAGCACCCCACACCTTTCACTAAGTGCACAAACACAACTCTTCATGACAAAGAGTGTCCCCTTGTACTTGTGGAGTGCCAGCAAGTAGTAGTAAGTTGAAGCCTTCTGCACCAATCTGAAGTATGTCTATCTGGGCCATTATGAGCAGCTGCTGAAGAATGGTGTGGTACATGTCTGGTACCTGGATTTATCTTTTGGAGCTCACTGAAACTCTGCTGCTCATGGACCCACACTTAGTGCCCTATTTTTTCTCAATTCTGACCATTTTTGCTCTCTGGACTTTCAAGATTTTAGTTCATTTTCAAATAGTCAACTCCACCCTGCCACCAGGGTGTCAAGGACACTGCACCTTATAAGGACTTGTTTCTAGTCACAGAATCACAGAAACAATTATCTTGGAAAGACCTCTGAGATCAGTGAGTCCAACCTATGACCAAACATCACCATATCAAATAGACCATAGCATGAAGTGCCACATCCAGTCTTTCCTTAAAAACCTCAGAGACAGTGACATCACCTCCATCCTGGGCAGCCCATTCCAATATCTAATAACCCCTGCTGTGAAGAATTTCTTTCTCATGTCTAACCTAAACCTCCCCTGGTGCATCTTAAGACTAGGTCCTCTTATCAGCAGCTGCCTGGAAGAAGAGACCAACCCCCACCTGGCTACAACTTCCTTTCAGGTAGCTGTAGAAAGTGATACAGCTCCCCTCCCTTAAGTCTCCCCTGAGACTTGTATTCTCTAGGCTAAACAAACCCAGCACTCTCAGGCAGTCCTTGTAGGACTTGTACTCCAGACACTTCACCAGCTTTGTTGTCCTTCTCTAGGTCCACTCCAGCATCTCAATGTCCTTCCTTAACTGAGTGGCCCAGAACTGGACACAGTACTTGAGGAGCAGCTGCACCAGTGCCAAGTACAAATGAGTCACTTTCCTGGTCCTGCTGACCACACTATTCCTGATACAGGCCAGGATGCCATTGGCCTTTTTGGCCATCTGGGTACTGTCTTGGTTTAAGACAATATATGCCAGTAGGCAGGACCTACAATGGAATAGAAACCCCTCACTCTAAATTATTGAAAATTTGTAATGGTGAGACTTTTGAGCAGAGATATGAATAATAGTTTTTACTAAAACAGAACACAGCAAAACAAAACTACAACCAAATAATAACAGAGAAAATGTCACCCAAAATCACTTTTTCATGTCCACACTGCCAAGGCAATACCATAGTCCTGGTGTGGTCACATGATCACAGTGGAGCTGAGGCAGAGCTGCTGCCATGCCAAGTGGGTGACATGTGAAGAAATTCACAAAGGAGGCTCCTGAGTCTCCCCAGTGCAGCCACAGTGGTGATGGGATGGTGCTGATGTGTCCCTGATGGAAAACATCAAAAGCTCTAGAAAGCAGTGGCTATGTTGGTTGAAAAGCAGTAGAAAGCAGTAGCTGTGGCAGGAAGCTGGCAAAGCAGGCTGCAGGAGCCAGCACAGCAGGAACCAGTGTCATGCCAGGGTCATGCAGGAGCACAAAGCAGGTCTCTCATGGCTGCTGGTTATTCCCACTTAGCTGCAATCCCAAGACCAAGACGATGCATTCCATGGTAGGAGAAAGAGAGCAGTGGCAGCTTCAGTACCAGGACAAAGAGAGCAAAAGCAGAACTGCTGGCTTCTTTTATTCCCCTCAGTCCTCATGGGACCTTCACTTCAAGGGATCTCAACTCAGTTCTTGTGGTGTTTTGTCCCCTGCCACCTGCTCCTGCCCCACTATGTGGACAGCATCCAAGTGGCAGCTGGCATGGCGTGCTGCTGTCAGCAGAGGTGCAACACAACCTCCCTGTCCCCAGGCAGCTCTGGCTTGGGGCCACCGGAGTGATGTTGCATGGTACCATGCACCTCCATCTCTGCACACCTCCCCCCTCCCAAAATGTTGTAGCAGCATGGAAAATTTCAGCAGGAAGATCTAAGACATACCAGGCACACTGCTGGCTTGTGTTTAGCTGGCTGTCAACAAGCACCTCCAGGCACTCTGCTACCAGCCTGTAGTGTTGCATGGGGTTATTATGACAAAAGTGTAGGACATAGCATTTGGTCTTTTTGAACCTCATGTCATTGGTCTAGGCCCATCTATCTAGCCTAGTTGTGGCTTTAACCTATGGGATTGCCAAAAGAGTAGTCATGATTTTCTTTGCAGGCTTCAAATGAAATGGTCGGCAAAACTTAGGCTGATGTGAGCAACCAGCTTGGAGGCCTTTGGATTGATAGTTAACAAAATTCCAGTAATTTGAAAATACATTAAAATAACAATAGATGTTGAAATGCATTAGCAATTTGAGCCACTCAAATCCATTTTCTACCTGCCTTTCAGATTTCTCTCTCTTCTGTAGCCAAGTGCTCCACTGGCACATCTGATTTGCATTCTTTGTTCATGATGTCAATGTTTCCAGAGGTTCTCACTTCTGAGGCAGATATGTGCTCATTTTTTTATCACAAATGTTGTTGACAGATCTTGTTAAACCTGTGTATCTCATATATGTGAATGTGTTATTCAAACTACACATTCCCACGTGGAAAAGTTGAAGTGATTTATAATATTTATAATGTAACTGGGATTACCTTTAATTTACATATTTTCTGTTAGACAAGCTGGGGAGTTTTGTTGCTTGCTTGCTTGGGCTTTTTTTGTGTTTGTTTTTGTTTGTTTGTTTTGTTTTGTTTTCTGTATAGCCAAACACAGAAACAACACTGCCTATTTCAAAACCAAACAGAGAAACATAAAGTTATTTGAAAGCAAATACTTTAGAGCCCATTTCGGTTCCACTAATAAAGGCCAGACACCAGCATTTGGTTGCTGAAACAAAGGGCTCTATAGTTAAATCCATCTCTTTACTACACAGATAATGTTGTGGCAATAGCTGCTAGCAGGAACCTGTTTGAAGAAGTAGGTGCAGAACTAGGAGAAAATATGAAAGCAAATATCATCATAAGAAAAATGCTGTGATATTCAGAAGAGTATAATGATTTCAGATGAGAAATACTAGTCGTATGTAAAAGATATTGATTCTGTACAAGTTGTGGAGAATAGCAAAAGCCAGAGCTGTAATGCATGCAACTGGCAACCTCTGTTCCTGATATCCACCATCACTACTCTGGCATTCATCCATCTGCATGTCAGTCCTTTCCCATATGGACTGCACTGCCTGATCCATAGTGGATGAAGTGAGGACGGGAAAAGTGCAATCCTGACCTTTGCAGCTGGTCCCTGAGGCAGCAGAAGAAGGAGTTTGTGTTTATTTGCTCCCAACTGATACCCCTGCACAGAGCTTTTCACCCATTGCTCCTTCCTGAGGCCTTGGTTACATCTATGCTATAATTTATACTTATGGTGCTAATTAGACTGTACTGCTAGGAGTGACCTGAATCCCTCTTTATTCTCCCAAGATTTGTCTCTCTTCAGCAATGCTACACTTTTAAGTAACTCAAACTATGACTTTGTGATGGCTGTTAGCCACAGGTCCCATTGCAGCTGATGTTTAAGGGTCTTACTGTGAAATAACTCGTGATCCACTGCCAGTCAGACAGCATTCACGCAAAGACAGATGGGAGGTATGGAGACCACTGGGCCACCTCTTACATGTTTCCCCTGCAGGTGAGGGTACCCTTTACTGCATGCACACATGTTGCTGTGTCTAACACACAAGATACCCCAACTGTTTGTTTCCCCAGGCAGACCATAAGGCTCAAATTAAGCCTAATACAAGTGCTTTTCTCAATGTAAACTGCATGTGAATTTGACACAAATCATGATGTAAAAATGCAGTTTGGGACCTGTGAAGTAGTTTTGACACACAGAACAAGAACTTGAGGCATGTAAATGCAGAGGTGTGAGCTGCCTCTCCCAGCAGCCAGAGGTGGTTAGAGGTGGAAAGGTGTTATGACCCTTTGTCAACAGTGAAGGAATCCCCCACAGCAGCTATGACCAGTTGTCATGCTTTTTAAAAAGAGCCTATAATTGGCGAAAGAGAAGGCTGGCAGTAATTTGCAGTTCAGCAGGAAACTCTCAGATACTGTGGTGTTTTGTGGAAGTGGTTAATGAGAAGATGGACTAGGAAGTTACCACTTAAACGAATCTCTCTTAATTAGGGCACAGAAATCAACAAACAGAAGAGATGCTTACAAGAGAAATAGGAGGCACGAAGATCTGTTCAGCAGTTTATAGGGTGCAATCACAGACTTAACTGAACAGCTAAAGCTGGTTGAATCAAAGCATTAAATTTCAGCACAGATTTGAAAGAGTGAAACATTCCTCCACCTACTGGGTGCTGTGGCCAGTGGGGCAATTTATCTCTGGCCATCAGCTCTTTGCTGACCCACATGATCGTTTTAGTGGGATGAGCTGCAGCATTTCACCAGGAAGGAAGCTGAGGGTGCCCACCTACACTTTGTGAATGATGTTTGAAGTCAGGGACACTCTCTACATATCTGCCTTGAGCTGAAAACTCTATTTTGCTTGCAGAGCTGCCTTTTGCTCCCCTGCTGTCTTTTGACCTCCATCTTAATTAAAATTCCTCACTGTAAGTAGACAGTAGCACAGGGATAACATAAGAGGAGCCTTATGCGGTGAGAAAATAAGCCAAACAAAAAGATTGCAACTATCCATTGCAGGACAGGCTTTCAGTTCTGAGCTCTAGAGAAGATATAACTAGACCTCAGAATAGCAGACCGGAGATTTTGGTCATGTAGCAGAAGGCAGTAGATTTATTAGGAATTGCCACTGTACTGAAGCATGACTCTACTAGCCAGTGAAGGACTGCACGCAGTTCCCTGAGTTACTGGAGATGTTTACAGCAAGCCCACGCAGTACATTATCAGCCCAGCATTGTACCTGAGACAGTCTTTGATGGTGGGGAAGATTGAGCTGCCCAAGCAAATGCCATACCCTGGCCCTATCTGTCTCACAGTTGGAAAACCAGGGTGCTGCATCCCACTTCACCATACTTCTGATTCCATGACTATGTCACATGAAAAGGCAGGTGAGGGGAATTCACCCAACCCTTAGAGATTTATTTGCCTAAAAGTGCCCTAGTGAAAAATGAAACCATGTAAGTCCAATCTAGTCTGCCTGGTATTCTGCACAGGAATTCTTCACCAAACAGATTCACAAGACTGGGATAATTTGATTGCCCTTTTTCAGGGACTGCCTCATAAGAGCATAAAGTAAACCCCTCAGAGGATATTTTCCACAAGTTATTTTGCTGTTGACAAAACTGTTAGCACCTTACAGCAGACTCCCTCTAACAGTATGCAGAATAACACTCTATTAATACAAACTGTGATAAGTTAATAAAGTTCATGGTTGTCATTGATAGGGTCTAGCTACAAAAATACGCTTAACATAATGTATTAATACTATAAAGCAAGATGCAAGCACAAACTCTAAAACAAAACAATCTACTAATACATTATGAAGCAAAAACAATCTCTAGTCCTTAAAAGCAGTGATTAGTGTGCATAACTTAAATTTCTCACCAAATGCACACATCCCTGAGGGGAGAAAGAGGGAAGATTTAACTTGTCAGTCGATCCCAGCAGTTTTGATGGAAATCTTCCTCTAATTTTCCCCCATTTCCAACTTCCCTTTTTACTATTTCTTTAAATTTAGGTGGAGTCTGAGCAATTTTAGTCCTAAATGTTAAATTTGGATAATATTATGTGGCATCTATTTTTTTCTTCATGGAAAAATAGGCACTGCTCAAAGTGTTCCCATGATCCCTTCCTGAAGGATGTTTGTGAAGAGGAGCCATGATGTCTTCACACCACTCTATTCTCTGGTGTATCCAGGTGTTTATCAGTGCTTGGGGAACTTTCTGGGGAATTGTGACTTTATTACATCCAGGAAGCAGCAACCAGTTCTCTCTCTCTCTCATCTGGAAAACAACAACTATTTTTCATCTCTCTTACCCTCTTTTAACCTTAACCATTACTCCACAGACTATCACAGGAAAAATAGGTTCAGGTCTTCTTGTATGTGACAGAGAAGTCACAGACTGGGACAATTTGGAAAGAAAGACTTGGCCTTCCTGCCAAGACAAATTTTATTGAAGGAACTGCCAAGCACTGACTGTTGTAGCTGCAGAGGTGGTCATATGTCACAATTACACTCCAGAAGTTTGGACATCACAATATTCAGAAATCATTCTGAACAGCACATCAGTCTTACAGCCAGCAAAGGGTTAACATTAGCAGTGTTAAAACCAAGAAGGTTTTAGTGAATTTCAATGAAGGCAGGGCTCATCTTGTGGTATATAAAGGTTCTTATATTAGAAACAGTATTTTGGGCCCTTACAAATGTCAGTATGCTTGTTTTCAAGTGACCCTGAAGCAGACTACTTTGTTCTTGCAGCATAACAAACTGTCCTGGAGAAAGATTAAGTACACCATGCCCCATGGTTTCAGCCCATAGCCCACAGAGTGTGGATTCAAAGCCACTTTAGATATGTATTGACACTGCTCACCTCTCAGGTGGTTTTTAGCTCTGGTTGTAGCATTGTCCAAGTGGCATTTCTGGAGACAATTTCAGGTTTTCTCTCTGGTTTATTTCTGAGCCAGTTTGCTGTGTCCAACTCTCTGTAACCTCCATCAGGTCCTCCTGCCCATCTGCAATGACAATGCCAGGCGAAAAAGACTCATGTTTTCTCCTGGAAGGACTCTGGCACAGCCATCTGCAGAACATTTTGGTGGTGGTGGGATGTAAGCAGAATTCAAACGGGATTAAGTTCAGGCTACTGGAAAAGAGACTGTGGATACACAGTGTTGGTATTCTGACTGCTTCAGCTTCAAACCTTTCCAAGGAAGCATTTGTTATAGGATGGACAAATGCAGTCTGAAAAAGCAAAGCTGTGGATACCTTCCAGACTACTGGACCATAGTACATTCAGCTCAGCCTTTGATCACATTCAGCCCTGGCAAAGTGTCAGCTCTATTTGGCCTGTCCTGGGTAGCACATCAAGTGTGTTGTAGGTGAATCTGGAGTTTCTTTTTGTCTTGTGTTGTGGTTTAGGAATAGTACTCCCCAATTTAGTGCTCCCACTGAGACCATACCAGTGTTTGCTCCTCCTCCCCTCTGTGACTGCAAGCACAAAAGGCAGAGATCACGGGTTGAGATAAAAGCAATTTACTGGTAACAGCTATAATATAAGAGAACAAATAGTAACAGCAACAGTATTAATTTAGAAAGTGTACAAAACAGAAGGTGATTTACCTGCAAAATGCTCACCAAGGCTGAGGCAATGAAATGGTCACAGGCAGTTTCCCTTTGTTCAAAGAGGAAGCAACACAAGAGAGAGAGTCCCTTTCCCCCTCCCCTGGCAATGGCATGAGGTGATATCAAATAAGAGTACGGTCTTGGCCATGCCCCCTCCTGCTGATCCTGACCAAAACCAGGACAGCTTGAACCCAAAGGTAGCTGAGAGTGCAAGCCTTACTGACTACGCAGCAAAAGATAGCCGAGGTGTGATGCCTATTTTTATATATTTCTGAGTCAGCAGATTTTCCAGGATTGTTTTTTGGCCTGTTTTAATACATGAAACAGTTCAATCTTCTGCTAGGGAAGTAATTGAATTTTTACGAAGTTTGTAGGTGCAAACAGATCTAGATGATACACATGCCCCTTTAGAAGGATTTCATAGAATGATAAGCATTGGAAGGAACTTTACAGATCATCCAACCCTAAACTCACTGCCATCAGCAGGAACAGGGGCTTGTCCAACCTGACCTCAAACACTGCCAGGGTTGGGGCATCCACAGGCTTTCTAGGCAACCTGTTCCAGTATCTCAACACCCTCACAGTAAGGAATATTTTCCTAATAGCAAGCCCAAATTTCCCGTCTTTCAGTTTGCACCCAGTGCTCCTTTTCCTATCACTACAGTTCCTGATGAAGAGTCCACCTTCAGCTTCCCTGTAGGCCCTTTTCGAATACTGCTGTGAGATCTCCATGCAACCTTCCCTTCTCCAAGCTGATCAGCACCAAATTCCTCAGCCTGTCTTCATAGTGAAAGTGCTCCAGTCCTGTTATCAACTTCATGGTCCTCCTCTGGACTTGCTCCAACAGTTCCATGTCCTTTTTATGTTGAGGGCACTAGAACTGCACGCAGTACGTTTTAGAGCTGGATACTTCTGAGAAATTGTTATTACCCATTTCAGATAACTTGAGGTTCTGGGACACCAAAAAATGTACTGCATTCTTTAAAACACGGAAAAAGCCATTAGAGCAATGCCTTTTAAGAGAAATTTGAAAATTGCTGTTAGTCTTATTTAAAACACTTTCTTTATCTAGGATTTGATTTTATTAATTAGTATCCAGTTTTAAAAATCTGAAGCAGAGGAAAAAGAATTCAGAGTCTTTCAAATTATCATCAGTAAAGTACTTTCATTCAGAGTTTCCAGATATGTAGGAATACTTACATATCATTATTGCAATTTCCTGATGATATTTCACTTTAGAAACCCAGGAGTATTTCAAATCTCATCAGTTCATCCAACACTCTGGTGGATCGATTTTAATGAGCTCAAAATCCTTGAATGGTGTAAATCAGAATAACACCTGTCATTCCTGGTTTTCACTTTGGTCTTATATCTCTTTAGTTATTTAAATACATGGAAATAAAGACACCTGATATAGTGCTTCAGTTATATTTTAAATGTCTTTAGAATAGTTCTTCATCCAATTATCAGCAGTCATTTATGTAACTAAACAGCAGTAACATTTTTCATTGCATGCATTAAACCTGTATGAAGTACCTGAGATCTTTAACAGGTTTGGTGATGCAGGGTACTAAATGTGCAGAGAAGTGGCCAAATACAGCATCAGAAGTGGGGCTGTCTGCAGGGAAAGTCTGGACTGACAGCAAATTATGACATTTGGAAGATTTTCATACAAAGTTGCCTAATTCATGGACTCAACACACACTATAGAAATAGAAATAGGATTAGAATAGAATAGAATAGAATAGAATAGAATAGAATAGAATAGAATAGAATAGAATAGAATAGAATAGAATGTTTCAATGGGAAGGGACCTACAATGACCATCTAGTCCAACTGCCTGACGACTTCAGGACTGACCAGAAGTTAAAACATGCTGTTAAGGGCATTGTCCTAATGCTTCTTAATCACTGACTGACCTGGGGAACTGGCCAGCTCTCTAGAAAACCTTGGTAAAGAAAAGACTTTAAAAGTGAAGTCTAAACCTTCTCTGGCACAGCTTTGAACCATTCCCATGTATCCTCTTACTAGGTATTAGGAAGAAGAGCTCAGCACCTCCTCCCCAACATCTTCTCCTCAGGAAGCTGTAGAGAGTAATGGGGTTTTGCCCCTCATCTTCTTTTCTTTATCCAAGACAAGTGCAGAGTCTTTGGCTGCTCCCTATAGGACATGCCTTCCAGCCCTTTCACCAGCTTTGTTTCCTGCTCTGGACACATTTAAGGGCATAGACAGCATGGTTAAACAGTGGGGCCCAGAAGTGCACTCAGTACTCGAGGTGACACTGCAATAACACTAAATACAGTGACATTCAACCGCCTGGTTGTGTTGTCTTTAGAGTCATAGAATCATTTAAGGTAGAAAAATACCTTTAATATCATCAAGTCCAACAGCAACCCCAGCACTACCAAGTTCCCCATTAAGCTATGCCCCTATGCACCACATCTACATATTTGACATACCTCAGGATGCAGTTTTCCCTCCTGGATGCCAGGGCACTTTGCTGACTTTTATTGAGCTTCCTGCCAACCAGCACTCCCAGATCCCTCTCTGCTGGACTGTTCTCCAGCCACTCCTCTCTCACTTTCCACTTGTGCTGGTTGTTACTCTGTTGCAGGTGCAGCGTCTGGCCTTGGTGTCAGTGGGAAATGCAGTGACACTAGAAAGATAGTGATTGTGTTAGACATGTACTAGACTGGTTTCTACACACTGTGGGCAGAGTTTAGCTACACTTACATTTTGGATGTCTATAAGGTAAATCAATATATTGATATGTTGATATTGATTGCTGGTCATCCTACACCCTTTTGAATCAATTACATAAGCCTTTCTCTGACAAGTGATTCATCTCACCTATCTTAGAAATGTAGGTAAGCATGAAAAGAAATACTTTTCAGAAGTGCTCATTTATCCTATCAATGACAAAAGCATAGATCAAAATTTGGTCTTTAAAAATACCACCTTTTTTTTTTTTTTTTTTTTTTTTAAATAGAATTTTTATTGCAGTTTNTTAAATGGAAATTTTCAGTACTAATGGCATTTTAGGTGCCTAATGCAGATAGGTAGGTGGTTTTTGATTGATCTTTAGAATTTAAGTGCCTCCTGTTAATGTGTTTTTCATTTCCAGCATCTGAGGATTACCTGGATCTTGTCCTCTTGCTCTGTTTTGTTGTACAGCCACAGGCAAGGGGTATAACAAGAAAAACCTTTGAAGAAGGTCTGATTCCTAGTCTTTCCACGGCAGTATATCTAAATGTTTAGGACAATAGCCAAGTCACAGCTGATGTCATATGTAGAAATGTACCTTAAGCCTCTTAAAAACCTTAGCCTCCCTAATCAGTTCCTTTCCATTCACAGATCCATAATCTTTTCCCTGAAGCATTTAAGTGCACATGTCATTCACAACCTTTTAAGGGTCCAGGATGTTAAATATTCATTGACACTGCCATACATGACTAGCTTATATTCTACATGCGATCAACCGGCTTAGTCATCCTCTTTGTCTTCCATAGCTACTACCAAGTGTGAAATGTCTATCTTTGGAGGAATCTCTATAACTAATTTCATCATCTGAATAAATCTACAAGAGCCTTTGTGTGAAACAGTTCAAAGTACTCATCTGTTGGACTGATACTATAGTTTTCCTTTACTTATATACTATGCATTATATACACATACATATAAGTATATATGCACTATACTTGGGCTCTGGTCTTAAATCAGATGCTTTGTAAGACCAGTAGTCTGTCGTAAGAGAGAGGCACCTTAAAAGGACAATTCAGATCCAATATAAGCAGAACTGGTCTTTGAAGGTTTTTCTCTTTCTATCTGCCTTTTACAGAACAGTCAAAAAAACCCAAACCAAACCAAACTAAACAACAGCAAAACACAACAAAACAAAACAACAAACAAAGAAACAAAACAAATAAACAAACAAACCAAACCAAACCAAACACGAAAAACCAACCACACCAGTGTGGCGTTTGAGCTAGAAAAGAATCTAGGTCTTATCCAATATTAATAGAAAGACAGTGATCACTCTGAAGCCTCTCTGTGTCATGGGATAAATAAATTCCTAACTCTGGAACTTGACAGTATCATACTATAAGAAGTACATAGAACAAATTCAGAACTGTCTTAATCTCACAGATAAATAATTGAACATTGGAATATTTCAGCTCTAAATATATTTAAATTAAAAAACCCTAAGTTTAAAGAAAACACATTCATATCAATTTTAAACCTACTTCCTTCTCTCTTCTTCCCTCCTTGTCCAAGCTCTATCAGCAATTTGAAGCCACTATTTAGAGAGAGAGACGGAGAGGGAGAAAAGAAAGAAAGAAAGAATCCTGTGAAAGATATTCTGTGGGAAAATATACCAGATTCAAATAGAAAGTACTTTCTATGTGCATACACCAGAGCACTAGCATTTAGCTGGTTGAAAAACTTGCTAGTGAAATGCCAAACTTTTGATAGGATTTATTTTTTCCTTTGGTTCAGCAGATTCCTTTTCCATTACTGTAAGAAAAATTGTATAGTGCGCAAAGCTCTGGACAAAGAACGTCAACAGCTTCAGTTGGGAAAAAAAGCATTCATGTGTATAAATACACAGGATGAAGGGAAATGTCTTTTGCTACAATAATTGTTACCTTTGACTCTTTCTTGCTTGTCTTCCAGAGATGAAACCGATACATGGTAAGGTTTACAGCAAGAAATCTATTGACTTTGAAGTGCTGGAATGTTGCTATTGAAGAATGGAAGAAAACACAGCAAAGAAAGCAAAGCAAAACAAGCTTACTTGATTGACATTAAAGCCAAACACACTGAAATCACAAAACTCCAGCAGCTATCTGTTGTTCCAGGATATGTTTCCTGCATTATGCCTGGCACATTTTGCAGGAAATATATTTCAACATTGTCAAAGATTAAACTTCAGTATCACATTCAGGAATAAAATTATGAAGGCTTTGAACTGAAGTGGGAGAATTGACTCTCAAAAGGAAAAGTTTTGTCTGTGATTACAAGCAAACAAACAAGCTCTAAAAGGCAGAAACTGAATTAATTTTATCCTTGTAACTTTTCTACTGCCAGTGCAAGGCACAAGGTTTTATCTTATCCAGTAAATAATGTGATATTAAAGGGAAGATACATATTAATAAAGAAGTTTTATCTTAATATCTGTTTCCAGATATAGCTCAGTAGGTCTGTACAAATAGTGGTAAACCACGGTACGATTAGAGACATAATCATCAGGGGCAGCTGCCAAGACAAGAGGTACATGGGATCTCACATACACTTTCTGTGAGGGCTGGAGTGAACTGTACCCAGACAGAAGGTGATCCATAGTCATCTACAAAATACAAATACAGTAATAAGCTTTAGTTTGGTAAAAAAATAGCATCAATCACAGATGTTTTTGCAGATGTCTCCAATAATAACTTAGTAATTTTATTGCACATGAACAGAAAATCAGCTATGGTATTGATGGAAAAATTAGGTATTTGTGCTCCAGTGGCATAAAATAAAAGCAAATATCCTTCTTATTTTTCATGGTATTCATAAACTGGTGATTTAGAGCTTCTATTTAAAGACACGTAGCAGATCCAGTAAAGGCATGAGCATGACCTGAGGGACTTTGTCTTCCTTTCCTCTCTAATTGGGTTTTGTTTTGGTTTTTTGCCCTGGTCCAAAATTAGATTGTTAAGTCTTCAAAGCAGAGACCCTGAACTCAATTATCCCCTCATTTTCTTCAGTCAAAGTCATTGGAGTTTCACTAACAGTAAACTCACAAAAAGGGCTGAAGAATCATACTTGCCTTACTATATGTTTCCAAATAAATCTAAATTACACAGGCACATAATGCAGCCACCTGAGAAAGTTCACTGGATAGTACATGGATTGTTCCACCTTGCCCATTGTCATTTCTTTCATTATCACATGACTACAGAAATGTCATCCCTTGTTATTCTCGCACCAGAAATGAGAAGTGTTTCCTTAGCTCTGCTAAGGTTCCTTTCATTTCCAAAGATGCAGCTGCAGAATGGCATATTGATTTCTTATGGACAGCTGTAATTTTGGCAAAGGTATTTCTCATTCCAAGCAGATTGGCCTGCCCTCTGCCTACAATTCTATCCTACAATTATAAAAGGACTTATGTGCTCAAAGTCAAAATTCAGATTTTTTAAAAAACCCTCTGCTTGAATACCTCCTCCCAGGGGAATCAGACTGTTCCATGTGTTGAACAAGTTTTCACAGCTAGAAATCCACAGAAAAAGGGAAAACCTTTCCAGAGGTGCACCACAAGGTACCTGTCTGTCTCAAGAAGGTAGTGGCCCACAGCTCTCGTTTCTGCATTTCTTCTTGTTAGTTTAGAGTTGCTTCTATAGCTAAGTCTTTACAACCTTCCTCTGCCATAAACTCTTTCCCATGCACTATGAAGAGGATTTACCACTTTGATACCATTTTTGGGTTGTTACTAGGATTTGGAAAGACTTCTGAATCCCCAAGGATGGCACTAGGAATTAGGAACAGCATTCTGCTTTGATGCAGATAAAAATCAAGGCATAAAAAGTGCAGCAGAAACCTTTGTCCAAGCCTTTTTCAGGTCACAAATGTGACAAAATGTGTATCAGACACAGTGGATGAGCAAGACAAGTGAGTACCAAAGGAGCTTCTGAAAATCTGGAAAATGCAACTGTTTCACTAAGTCAAAGGTCATACAGAGTAAAGGAACACTTATTTATCTTGCTTTAATTTTTTTTTTCATGTAAAATTTCCTGTAATTATGTGTGTATGTGTAGAAGTAGTCAGATATTGATACAGAAACAAACTTCAAAGTGATCTCCAAATATCACTTGATGATTCTGATGTTCTATTCCTAAATGGCATAGGTTACCTTTATAATTATCTTTATAGTTACCTTTTACTACCTTTGCAATTTATTAGCCATTTTATACATTGTGGCTTAATATAATATATGATGTAACACTTTATAATGAGTTCAATTGTTTTGTATAAGTTGTGTTATAATGAGAACTATTTCTCTCCAAGAATACTAACAAGGTTCAAGCGCAGTCAGCCTGAAACATAATGAACAAAAAACAGTTAAAATGGAATTTTTTCTTTACCTGACACTCCTTCTGCCACATTTATGAATTCTATTGTTGCAATAAAATTTGATGGGGGAGAGGAAATTGATTGATTTTCTTCTTTCCACCTATTAACTCTACACTGGGTTTTGAAAGACATATTCACATAGAGAAAATAATTAAACCAAGTGCACTCTTAATAACATGAAGAAAATAAGCTGAATATAATATTTTGAGTCTTCAGATACTGCATATCATAATGATAAAATTGGAACATTTTCAAAAAGGAACGTTTTTGTATGTTTGCTTTTATTAGGCTGGAAATGCCCCTTTAACATTCTTATCTAAAACTGAATTATGAGATGAATTTTAAGGGAGCAGTTAATGTCAAACACACTTATTCTGCCTTTTTCTTGAACAGGTAGTAGGGCTAACAACTTTTGTTTTTTACTTCAGTGTTATTGTATGTTTTCAGGTAAAAACTAGATCAGTAACACTGCTTCATTACAGATTTTTTTTTCTTATTTATCTGTACTTTAGAGAACAAAGAAAATACCACTTTATTCCAGGTGCATTAATCATATCAATGGGATACTCTCTAATTGTTGGTCCAGAGAACACTTTGTTATGCTAAAGTTCCTCTATAGAAAACCTCTAGCGGAAGATCATGATACTGTTGATTAGAAAATAATAGGTTTGATGGGTTGACTATTCCACTTTGATAATTGATATGAATAAACTTCATCTAGATTTTTTTGACAGTGTTTCATTTAGCAAAATATCTGCTTTCTCTTAGTATAGAATTCATTGAAAATGTGTTTTTTTTCAAAGTCTGAAATCCCAGGGTCTGACTGGCTGGGTTTGTCTCTGGAAGCAGGAGACTATCACTGAATGCATATAGCAGTGGTGGATTCTCATTGGCCAACAGCCAAACATCCACACAATCACTCACTCACTCACTCACTCACTCACTCACTCACTCACTCACTCACTCACTCACTCACTCACTCACTCACTCCCCTCTCCTGTGAGATGAAGAGGTAAAGAAAGGTGAGAAGATACATGCAGTGCAATAAAAGTCTAATAAGGAATCACAAGCTACCCAAAAAAACAAAGCAAAGGAGGAATTTATTCACTACTTCCTATAAGCAGGCAGATGTCCAGTCACTTCTACAAAAGCAGGGTTTCAACACCTGCAATGGTTCCTTGGGAAGACAAATTCCATAACCATGGACATCCCCTTTCTTCCTTTCTCTCAGCTTTTATTGCTGAGCAGGAGATCATATGGTATGAAATATCCTTTCTGTGACTATAGGTCAGCTGTCCTACCTGTGCCTCCTCCCAGTTTCTAGCCCTCTCTCAGTGGAGAGTTTCAGCTTGTAGAATTGTTGCCTTTGCTATTTGACCATGTTTGAACTTGGACAAGTCATTTCTCAGTGCCTCAGTTTACTTGGACTTAACATAGGAGGAAAATTTCTCCTTCAAGAGATCGAGAAAAACTATGCAGGAAGTACTTTCAGACCCATGGACAAAAAGAGCAATAGAAACATCAAATCAGATAGTATTATTT
Organism: Formicarius rufipectus; assembly: GCA_013399695.1. Classification (NCBI taxonomy): domain Eukaryota; kingdom Metazoa; phylum Chordata; class Aves; order Passeriformes; family Formicariidae; genus Formicarius; species Formicarius rufipectus. The sequence continues at coordinate 190,310 of VXAU01000754.1, forward strand.
TTAACATTTGTATTTCAATTATGTCCTCTATAGCTGTGGTTTGGAATTTGACTTAGATGTATGCACACGGAATTTTATGGTTTCATCAAATTTAGTCCTCCTTCTCTAGTTCTTTCATTTTACATTTTCTGTTTACCTCAACTTAGGTGAAACCATGCCACCAGCTAAGGCTTTGCAGATATTTTAAAAACAAATAAATATTTTATTTCCATTAATGTTGAGGATTTATGTTTTATTTGTTCAGGTTAGCAGGTTAAAGTAAAGCCCTGAGTGCACCATTTTTAGATATGTTTGTATGAAAAATAATAGCTATAAAGTTAGTCTTTGGAGTAACAGTGACCTATAAAATAAAACAATCGAGAGAGATCATACCTGCTCTAGGGATGATTAGCACTTGTTTAAAGTTACTAAAAGAAGTTCCAGAGATAGGGAGAGGAAGGGATTTCCTAGCAACTTAATAGATGGTGCCTATTCTGTATACAGAAAGGATGACAATGACCTAGGGTCCTGTAAATTAGGCCAAAATTAAGGAAACAAATCAAGTTCAAAAGGATGAGGAACAGTAATAAAGATCATACTGGATTTAGTAGGATGTGCTAATCAAAGACAAGTAAGTTGCATGTAGTTCCCAGTTGGTTTCTTCTTATTCATATGACTAATAGGGCATTTCCAGGGAATAACTCTAGGAGTTAACAAGGATGGAGCTGGAGTTAGAGAAGCCTCAGCTATCTGAGACTTACACCCTTTAAACAAATCTGATTTAGTCCTCACACCTCTCTGCAAGTCCTTTCTATGACAATGACATAGCAGTAACAGTTAATAACATACACAAAAAGTTATCATAAAAAAATGGAAAAAAGATAATAGGACATTACCCAGTAGGTTTTTTGTGTTTATATTTACTATTTTAAAACCAAATGTAGGCTCTTTACACCACCCAATAACCAGCCAACATAAAAAGAATTCTATTTAAGACCTGTTTCTCTTCTGTGTGGTGCAACAATAACTCAGGCTGCACATAGATGGTAATTTTATAAAACCATATTTTTGATCATTTCTAGTCCTCATTCTTTTTAAAGGATAGAAGTTTCAGTATGTTTCTATTACCCACTAATTTCATGGTCCATGGCTGAGTATAAGGCTATAATTCAATTGTGGACTTTTTCTAATATTACGAACTGGAAGAGTAATGCTGATTTACATTCTTAGTGTTCGTGGAGGACCACGTATTGTTATTCATAATATGGGCAATTTATAATATAGTCATTAAGTTATTTAAAGTCTGTCATGCTGGAAAATAAGACTTAATCCATAGAATGTATAAAGAAGGAGAATACAGTTCCAGAGATCTCAAAAGAAAGAGATTATTGAGGAAAAAAACAAACAAAGAAACAAAAAACAAAAACAAAACAAAAAACAAAAACAAAAACAAAAAACAAAAACACACACAAAAAAAACCAAAACCAAAACAAAACAAAAAACAAAACAAAAACAAACAAACAAACAAACAAAACCCCAAAAAACGGGCAACTAACAGACAATGTGCAGCCTGCCTGCATGTACAATCAATTTTTAACCAAAAAATAGTATGTGGTTAACCAAACACTAGCAAGTCATAGCATTATAAGATATCTATAATAGAATACACTTTCCACGTAATAATACATGGGAATTAATTGCCAAAGTAATGAGGTTATCTTTTATCTACTTATGCTTGTCCTGGCAATATCTATTTCACGTTATGTTCAGATGAACAAGAAAGCACAATCATAATTACAGCAGAAAAAGCTTCTGAAAGATGTGAAATCAATAGCTGTTCTGAAATTGTGACAAGAAGAGAAATATTTTGCAGAGCAATTAAACTTACAACTCACTGGGATCCACACTGTCATAACACTTGATCTTACAAGCAGTTGAACATTTTCCCTCTGCTCTAGCAGACCACTCATGCATGGATGACAAATAAAGTCTCATGGAAGCACTGACACTACTCTTGTGCTTACATTTAAACTAGACCTTAAACACTTTCAGTTTTGAACCAGCATGCACAGCAACATATGACAAAGAGCCTTTAACAAAAATTTATTAACAGTCTGGAATTGAATTCTGCAATCCTCAAGGTCAAAGTAAGTTCTGCTCATTCACAGTCTGTGACTTATGCTGCTTAAGGCACCTGGGGTACATATTTAAATTATGATTATCTCACAGTCTCTGTCCAGGCAAAATGTCCTTTGGTGTATCTATGTGAGCATATGCATTAATTCTACAGATCAGATTCTGGGCTCTTGATAATAGCTTAATCCTCTTCCTTTACTTGTTAGCCAGCCTCTGTACCTCATGCCTTAGGCTGATGATGTGCATCACTGACAGAGGAGTGGTTTTGATGCCATCGTCAGATGTAGCAGGATCCCTGTGCTTTTGGTGAGTGAGGAAGAACAGGAGAAATTTGAGGTGCTCAGTCATGGGGCTTGAATTTCTACCTTAGTTCACTAAGAGATTCCCACTCTGTTGGCTACTTTAAAGAGAGCAAAGGCAGGATTAAGTCAGAAAAGTTGTGATGGGGCTGGTAGATTCACTGTCTATCACCAAATTTGTTGTCAGTTGGAAAACTGGGATTCTGCTCCCACCAACATGGGAAAGTGCCTGCTATGGAGTGTCCTCACCGCATTGGTAAGCAAGGTTAATTTTATTAATGCCTTCCCACTGAATTAAGGAAAAAAGAGATTGTTCAGCTAAATTAGTACCTTTTTATAGTAGAGAAGGTTGGTCAATAAAGATAACAGCATTGATCTAACATCAGCAGAGAAGAAAGTACTTGGCTTTAAACTTCAGATGGTAAATGGATTAAAAACTAGTGAGATGATAGATCTCAAAAGATAACTGTAAATGAATAATCTTCTAGTGTGTGCTTCTTGGGATCCCTCCAGGGATTTGGGTTTTATCTGAAGTGAGTACCGCTGCTCTCAGTGACCTGGAAGGAAGCAACATCATTGTAGATAAGATTTGTAGATCACTGTGTTAAGGATGGAGAACAGTGAAGAGACTCTATCACTGATACAGAGAATGGTGTTAAGCAGTGCTTAAGCAGGCTAAATGAAAGCGAGACAGACAGATACAAACTCAAAATGCAGCTTATACATAGAAGTGAGGGGAGTGTAACCTGGAAAGCAGTCTGAAAAAAGTTTGAGGATCACAATGAACCATCTGAGTATAAAAACCTAGGTTGACACTGTCCAAAGGGTTGAAACAATTACAGGACACATAAACAAATGAAATTTCCAATATGGGGATGGAAAAATATGCTTTCATATGTGGCAAGAATATACTTCCTCCTCTAGTAAGATTGTTGCAAATTTAGAGTTCAAGGAGGAGTTATCACAATGATTGAAGGGTTGGAAGCTCCACGTTGAAATTCACTCTATTTTCCTTATAAAAGAAAATGTTCAAGAATGAATAAATAAGTTTCTGAGAATCTGCATGGGGAGGAAAAACAAAAATTAACAACTCTAACTCACAGACAAGCTACCAATTTTTAACTTCTAAAGCCTGTGCTGAATTCTGAATAGCTAAAAATATTTAAACTGGATTTTTTTTTTTTTTTTAATAAAAGAGACCTTTTTGTGTGTTTCTCTCAAATGCACAATAATACAAGAAAGGAAAATTTTACTCAAACTATATGAAAAGTAAGAATACGAGATTTTAATGACTCCTTCTGGCCTTCTAGACTTCATTGTATGGTCTACAAAATGTTTTAGCTCTACAATCTTCTATTTCAGTATCAGTGTTCTGAATTTTTTCTGCTTCCCCTTGACCTGGGAATTTCATTATCCAAGGAAAACAAAGTTTACTAAATTGTATTAAATTTCATCCACTGTCCTGGTAAATTTTGTTTCCAAAGGAACAGTGGTTTTAGAACATACTGAATACTTTATACTACTAATTTTTTTTTCTTGTGACTCTTTTGCTCATTCACTGTTCCATATGTGCAACAAAGTCAGAGGGATTAAGGGTATAAGAGTAATTACATTTTTGTAACATGTTAAAAATCATCTCACCAAACTCAAACCCAAAAATACTACATACCTGTTAAATTTAGAGTAGAATAATACATTCTTGGATATTTGACAGATTAAAAAGACCCAGAAAGACTAGAGCAAAATAAGGGAAGTGAGAATGAGAAGGTATTAGCATAGTTTATTCCTGATGTCAACAAACCTGGTTGCCTCTCCCAGCTCCCACTGAAGTGTCCTATGCATTCTGCTTCAGTGTGTCTGAAAGCCATCCTGCCTCATTAAGCCCTAGTAATAGAATGCCAGAAAATACAGTCCCTAAAGGAGCTGTAAAAAGAATGAAAAGTGCCTCTGTAGGCAATTTTCTGAGCCACAGTCAAATGGATGCTGATGGCTAAGCAGTGCAAGCCTTTTGAAGGCAGAGGTCAACCCTTGTGATGTGAGTAGGAATCCAGAACAGCCAGAGAGAGCCTAGGAAGATGGGAAGGATGAGAGCATCTCACTGTCTTTTCTCTGTCAACACACATTCTCAGAAACAAAAGGGTATATGGACCCTTCGACCATTGTGCAGCCATAAGGCCAGGTGGCACCAGATAGTTCACATGTATATTGCCACAGTATTTCCTGCTATAGCAAATTACTCACAACCTGATTGGAACACTCCTAAACAGATGAGAAAGACACAAGTGCCTGAATTCACACCTGGGCACAATCCACATATGCCATTCTGCCAATGTTTCCATCACAATGCTGCATGTTGCCCTTGGTTTGGTATACATTTTAGTATGTCTGAGAATAACCCAGAATACTTTAAAACATGGGAGATAGGATATTGTAAATGTGAAAGAAAACAATGATATTCATTCACCGCCATCAAATTGTGTGACTTCTCCATGAACAGAAAGGGACCACTTTTACCTTGACAACATGGCCAAGCCAGCCTGTCATGTCTTTGCTCCTATTTAGTGTCTGAAATTAAGGGATTTGAGAGAAGTGCATGCAAAGATATTTTAGAAAATGTGGGAATGAATTATTGACATTATTGAAATTTTCAATGAGACCAAAATTTAGCAAATCTAGGTAGAATTTATCATATAATTTCATCTGTTTCAACACTGCTTAGTTTTCCTTTTTACCCCAAATATGAGTCATAGATTAAAAAAACCCAAGAAACCAAAAAACAGAAAACCACAACCAACCTGGATGCCAATCTCGTTAGCACTGCATCATGATTCACCAGTGAATTGGTGGCTGCTTGTGAAGAGTCCAGGCACAAAGGAAAGAGGCTGAAGCTGAAGCACATCCAGGTCTTGCCCCACCATGGAGTCAGTACAGAGCCAGGATGCCGATTTGCATCCAGGAGTTCCAAGACTTCTCCCAGCCCTTTCATTTGGTATCCTGCATCACTGGGACACAAGATGAAGGGTGCGCTAGAGGTCTGGAGCACAGTTTTCTCCGTTTAGGAACTTAGATGGCCATGCCCAAAGCCAGGTCACTGGTGACTTGTGCAGTGCAACAAGACCTAGAAGAGCCCCAACAGAGGCTTTCCTTCTCTTAGGAGCTGCTTTAGAGTTGAAACTCTTATGTTTGGTCCTCACCTGAGCTGAACTTAACTGCCTTGTGGACTTAACTGTGTTCCATCTTGTGTCTCTCTGATCCTTACTCTCATTCTGAGCTTCTGCATTGACTTGCTGGCTTTAAGTTGCATTTGTCTCACTATGGATTTCCTGGTTGAAGGCTGGTCTGTGTTTGATGCTGGTTGCTTTCACAGGCCTGCCCTGCACTCCTGGCTCAGGGACAGTGGGACAGCCCTGGATGGTGACAGCACTGGCTTTGCCTGCCTTTCTGAAAATCTCAGCTCCCAGCTCCTCTTCTGAGGAGTGATGGCACCTCACCTCTCCCTGACAGGCAACATCTTTGGCAGAGATTTTCAGCCTTTCTTTGATTTCCTACACTCTAATTCAAATGCAGCAGCTTATCTCAGAGTGCCTGGAAATCCCTATTTGAATTCAATTGCCTCCATAAAATGAGTAATATTGAGTCAGCTTCCTGAAGATGATTGTCCACATCTCAATTGACATCTTATCTAATCGGTTACCATGGGTATTCTCAGAACCAACAAGCTTGGCTGACGATATGAAATCAATGGAATTACATCTGCCTATGTGGAAACAGACCCTCTGACCTTGAGTACTTAACTTCGTAGATCTGACATGAGGCATAGAGGCTCAGCAGTGGAAACTCATCTATTCATTGCATCATGTCTCTTACGGGGGAAAAGGGAAGACTCCAGTCTTTCTGTCTCTCAGTCTGTCACTACTTGTCACACACAAAACCTCTTAGAGGAAAACAGAGGAAAGAATGAATGAATTAATGAATAAATAAATCAGTGGGAGCTTTTGACAAAGTTAACACAGAGATATGTGTTCATGTGGCACTAGCAGGACACCTAAGGGTTTCTCAGGAATGTAGGTGCTGTTTCAGAGATGTCTTTTTGTGTGAAGTTCCATTACATTCTATAAATAAAAATTGAAGAGTCACTTTAAGCAGGAAAATTCAACAGGCTGGAGTGTTGAATTTACTATCCAGGTCCTTTCCTTGGTTTTAATCTTTGGTTTAAACTGCTTACTGATAATACTTTTCTCTTAAGACAGAAAATTAAAGACCTGTCCCAATCTCTGGTCATTTTTTTGGCAGAACAGGAGATGACAGTCTTATTTTAAACTATAATGTCTTTGAAGCTGCTCTGTCTTTGTCAAGCAGATGAGAATCTGAGGTCCTACACCATTGTCAAGTAAATTAAACATAATATTAAACTACAGAACAGCCTCTTCACTCATCCAGAATTAAATCTCTATCCACCTCCACAACAGGTGGAGGATGCATAATTTTACTAACGATTTTTACCTTTTGATAGAGGAAATCTTTTATTCAGTAAAGCTGAAGTTAATACTAAAATAGAACTAGAGGTAAATTGAAATATCTTTATGGCAAAATAAGAGGAAGATAAGCATATTTAAAAGTTAATGAATCACTTACAGTATAGGGAAAAAGAAAAGTGAATCTAAATGTATTTTTCTTTTTAAAGGTGAGACCTTCCACACAGAAGCCAAAAATCTGACCCTTATACTTTTTCTGAAGTAGTGAAATGTAAGTACAAAAATGTTAGGTTAGCAAATCATACTAATACACCAGGACCACAAATTTTGTTACATTTCCTATATACTGCCATTTCCTCAGAAAACCATCCAGAAAATGATCAGTTTTAGAAGCTGTCCCGAGTTCCAGCTTAGCTATATTGATCTAGTACAGCCATATATAAGTCAAAATCTCACATACATCACAAAGAGGCTCAGAGGAAGGTCAAACTCAGAGGAACTCCAAAGTTTACAGATTTGCTTAAGCTGCATTTTCCACTGGTGATCTAAATGAGAGACAGCAGAGATGAAGGACTTTAAGCAGTGAAGGGTCTGAGTACCCCTTTGGTGCTCAGCGTGGCATCTCCTAAAGGGGTGGTGCAGCCACTGCAAACTGTTATGCAGGTGGAGAGAACACAGCAAATGTGATGCACTGACCTCCTTCTGGAGGAACAATGAGCATTGCCCTGAAACAGTCTTCAAGAAAAATGGACCTGCAGAACTTCATTAGACAGAGGTGACTATAATAAAAACCACCTACAGAGGACTACACCTGGCTCAGAAGGACTTGTGTGGGAATAAAGAAACTTTGCCCACAAATCAGCTGATTTAAAGTGATATAAATCAGGGGTGTGTTGTTGGGGTCATGGGAGTTTGCAAACTATATCATCATTCTTCGTATTGGATATACTCTAATATTTTATTATCAACATATTTCTACATACACTCGAAGTGCGATAACCAGTTCAATCTGCTGAGGACAGTATAAACAAAGTTTCTGCTACTTACTGTGATTTGAATCTTTGTTCTGCAAAGTTTCAAACCCAGTAACAAAGTACAAACCTCTGTGGGAAAGTACTTGCACATAGATTTACGTTCCCATGTTAGCAACCATTAAGCAAGCATTTAAAACCTAGTACATGGTCAGAAGCTTTCCTGAATATGAATTGTAAAACAGAGGCTTTACCCACAGTAAAACCCTCAAAAAACCCAACTGTAAAGTAGAATATATGTAGACAAATCTCCAGTGGGAGATAAATTCTTACCCTCTTTCTCATCTTAAATAACAATTAATTCTACCCACTAACTGATTCAATTTAGTATCAAAAAATGGTCAAAATGGCCTAGCATACCTGTATTTCAAGCCAGGATTTTCCATAAACATTTTGTAAAATGGAAAAAGTTCAGTTTAAACAAATTTTTGAATATAAGAGATAATAAATATGTGTTACAAGGTATCTTAGATCTACTTGTCGTTCCTTAGTTGCATAAAAAACCCAGAAAACTTTTAGATTTTTAACAAAAGCTGTCACAAAATTGCTTTTAAGAAAAATCCCCTCACATTTATTCTAATAAAACAAGATGATTTTCCACAACCTGAATTCAAACTACACTTGAACAATTTTTTTTTTTTTTAATCCAGCCTGCCATTAAAGAAAGGATATATTTATTAAATGTGGGTGTTTGATAATCAGAATTGTAGAATGGGTACAAACTGTGCTTTTTCATCCTAGACATTCACACTACTTGATTTTAGTTTTTCAGCATGTAGGGAAAGAGTGTAGTCAAAAAGTATTCCTTTGTCTAAAAATTGCACTTTAAATAATTTTTTACTTCAATAGTTTTAATATTTGCCATAGGGAAGGCAACATTTAAATAAAAACAGCAGAAATATCAACTTGAATAAGTTGTTAATGGTTGCTTTCCTTTTTTGCCCCCAGACTCCCCATTTGTTATGTCATAATAATGATTACTTCCAAGGGCTGTCATTTGCCAGTCCCACGCAGTGTAGGAGGGGTGAATGAAAGCTGAAGCACATGGCAAACTTACACAAAAGGCAGGAACTAAGGGGATGCTATATAATATTATCTCAGTCATTGCCTAGTGTTGTTCTGAGTTGTTCTTAAATTTGTTTTTATTTTTCAGAAGAGTTTAATAAAGTAAGCATCTATTGCCTTCTAAAGCCACAGAGACATTTTTGTGCTTTTAACTATTTGTTTGGCTTTGGCTTGCATTTTAATAAACATGAGGCTTGAAGAATAATTATGTTGTTTAGGCAAAGGTAAAGAAAGATCACCTGTTAGCCCAGACTTCTCGCCTCCAGACAGCCTCCACAAAACCCTGCACACTATTACCATAGATAGTGTTAAAATCTCAGCTACATTCCTGAGGCCTGACTGCCACCACCACTGACTTACAGCAATTTACAGAGATGACTCTCTGATCCCTTGCTGACAGGCTAATGGAGTCCATGAAGTCCTGCACAGTGGTTCAGCTGTACTGAATCACACCTGAAAATGCAATGTTGGATAGGTTTAAGTGTTGGTGTCCTGTCTTTCTTGTGCACACATTTAATTTTATGCACATAAACAAAGCCATGGTTTAATTTGGAGCAAAACTAAGTGCCTTAATTTATTCTCCTACCATCTATAATGATAGCATTTCTATTAGCTGAGCCACTCCATTACTTATTTATGCTCTTAAAACATTATCTGCTACTATTTTTAAAAGCTTCAGTTCACACTTACAAAAAGCGTGGTTTTGATCCAGTGCCCACAACAGTCCATTTATCTCTATTACCATTGTTTTTGTAGGCAAGTACCAAGGATTTACAAGCTGGATTCACTGTGTGTCAGCACACCTAGCTGTGTTCACACTGCAGCCCAAATAGCAACTTTATACCAGCCCTGTCGCCTCCACCCATCCAGCTTACCCACTGTCTTCCCTGATGGGACAGAGAAGGGTAAGCAGGGCACCTGAGCGAGAATTCAGCCCCCATTTTTAGCATTTTATTGATGGCAACAATTATCACCCTTTTACCTAACCAAAAGAGTCCAGGATACTCTTTTCTTGGAGCTTTTCACTTCTCTGAAGCATGAGACACAGTCCAACTGGAACCCCATTTCTTTGAATGGGTGCTGGAAGGATGCATCCATTCCTCAACAACTGTAGGTTAGAAGCACACTGTGATGGGATCATACCAGGCTGGAAACATGATATTGACCCCAATGGGCTAAAACCCTTTCTGTGCACGGCACTACTGTCAAGAGCTGCAAAGGGCTGATTTTGTTTCTACTTTCAACAGTGTGGTTCCTCCCAGCAATGGAGGTTTCTATTACAGGAAGATGCAGGGTAAAAGAAAGACATTGGATTACCCAGGCAAGAAATGTGTAGAGAGACATTGTGGACACACAAAGTGAGAATCTTGGATAATGACTTTGGAAGAGCAAGGCTGTCCATTACCAACATTATCATGAAGATAATTCTACCCAATATCACCCAGACTCAGCACAGGATACAGCATGACAGACTTCATTGCTTTCTGTAAACATAATGCCTTCACAAAATGAGAGTTACGTGTCTTGCCGCAGACATGATGTGCAGCTTGTTGTGCGTGTGAGCTCACACAACTGTTCAAATTACGAAGAATGTCACCCATCTTTCCAGTGTTCCCACAGACACACCAGGCTAAGTAACCAAGTCTTTGCTAGCCACATAGACTGAAGTTTGTATGAAATAGCACAGCCTACATCAAACAAGTAACAGATACACACATGACTACTGGGACACTCAAATGCTTTCTATAGACCTACTGGTAAGATAATGTCATTCTGCATGGATGTGACACAGCAGAATGAAGGGCTAATTTATGCTCCAAAGCCCCTGTGAGTTGGTATCTATGGGTATGTTGCTGCCAGAACCCAGGGGCTAGCACAGTAAGTGGGATTTATTGTGCCTAACCTATCTGGATTACTCTCTGTGCAGAAAAACAGATATTCTTGTGTGCACTCTGTAGAACCTCCAAACCCACTCATATGTCTGACTAGTATCTTCCTTACCTAATGTGGTTGTGGCTTTATTTATCTTGTTGCTGCTTTATTGTTTTTGTTTTGTTTTGTTTTTGTTTATCTTTTGTTTGGTTTTGTTTGGTTTTTTTTTTGTTTTTGTTTTTGTTTTTGGTTTTTTTGTTTTTTTTTTTTTTTTTTTTTTTTTTTTTATTTTATTCTCCTTTACTTAATTAATATGTTCCCTTTGCAGAGTGCAGCCCATCCTATCTTTCTCTTCTGAGAGGAAACCCAAACCAGAGCCACACAGTGGTTATCATCCATTTCAATGTGTAGGTTAGATGAGTGTTTTTAAGGCTCCATTCCTGTCTGGATCTTTGGAGAATGAGAAAAATTTCAAATAAAGGAAAATTTCATGGCCACATGGCTGCAAGTGCTGTAAAACAGAATAGCCTAGGACCATGCAAAGTGGATAAAAGAAGACTAATGCAGAACATAATATTAAAAATGTTAACGAAACATAACATGAAAATAGTATAAAAATATCACTTTAAATATAGAACTTTAAAATTATGCAGAAATGGCTAAAGCAGAGAATATGAGAGATTTAAGGCAAAAATGTGATGTTATCTGAAAAACTCTGGAGAATCATGTCACAATAAAGCCAGAGACCCTGAATTATTTTGAGTTGGGACAGCACAGGGTCTTTTTATGCACAGAACCACACTGTGAAACATCATACCCTTATTTTTATTAATTAAACATTTATGTCAGCACAAATTAGTTATGCCAAAATTGACAGAAAAATGCAATGTAATAATGTACTTAAATGCTTATTACTCCTCTTATTGTATTTCATAACAAAGGGTACCAAGTAAGCAAATTATATGAAAGTATACAATAAAATACTCTATTTTACACTTTGGGGACTATAAATATCTCTCAAAATAAAACTGCCAAGCTTGTGGAAGTTAGTGAAAAATCTATAACAGCTCAAGCTTAGTGAAATATTCCAATTGCCTTATGTGGTTAGAACTTTGTACCTCACTGTCAGAAGTCCTTAATGGAGTTACAACCTTATCATACTCCCATCAGTCATGTACTATACATTGTAAGAGCTATATACATTACCTTATATATATGATGATGGTTGGAGCAGAGTACAGTCCTTATGGGAAATAACTTTCTTCCCTTCCACTACCTACAGAAATGAGTCTGTGAGGGAGCTACGGACAGAAAGGCAACAGTGATTTTTCTGTATATGCTAGAGATGGGAGGAAAGGACTTCAGCTCTAGTCAGAAATGAAAAATAGGAAATCAGTTTCAGGACCTGGGATGAAGGTAGTGATAACATGACAATGGCAGAGTTTATTAAATTAAAAAGTGGAAAATGAAGTTCTAAATGCTAAAAATGTTCATATGTATGTCAACAAATAGGAAGAAGTTGCTACAGAATGAAAGACTGCGTTCAGTTAAGAGAAGAGATAGTAGTAAGGTGCTGTCAGCAGGAGAGGACCAATCTTCTTTACTTTACTGATTTTGATATATTTTTCTTCTTTCGCTTACAGGTAGGATAAGTCTTGTTATTATACAGAGGGGAAGACACTGAAGGTAAAACTGCCCTGTTTCACAATTAATAAAGTTACTGGCTTCAGTAGAATCAGCTATCACTCAAGGTCTTCTAAATGCATGAAAATGGGGAATGGGGCTTTATTGTTTGGTTGGTTTGGGGTTTTTTGCATTTGTGGTTTTTTGTATGTTTGTTTGTGTGTCTGTTTGGTTTTTTTAACCCATAGTGCTGCAGCTAAATGAATTTAAATTTAGTAGTCAAAACACAAGTAAATTTCATTTAGGTAAGATAAGATTGTAATGCAAGCTATGAAAGCCCTGTAAGCAGTATAACCAATGCGTGTTCTGTCTCTGACCTAGGTGAACACACAGAGTGGACTTTTTTCCCCTTGGATTACAGAGGATAAAACTAGTTGAATAGTTCATCTTGCATCTGCTATCATGAAATATTCAACATGTCGCTTGCAGAACCTTGATTATGTGGAACAAAATAAATGCCACATGAAATGGATCTTTTCCCAGTTAGACTATCTTGTTTTGCTTCGAGATCCTATAAAGATCTTGAAAGAGAGTTGAGTTTGGATTTTTTGGGTTTCAATTGTTTGGGGTTTTTTTAACCTATACTAAGAGACTTAGAGGAAACAAAGCTGCCTGATCCCATGTTCTCACAATTACTGACACAGATAAGTCCAAGACAAAAGATTTGTATTGTAAGCAATAGAGTACTTACTTCTAAAACTCCAGATTATTCTTCATCTCTCATGGAGAAGCATTAAGCTTTTACAAGCATAAAATATAAGATAGCAGACATAGGTCTTAAAGACATCTTTTTTTCCAGTAACATTTAACTTGACCTTTATTAATTAGCCACTCTTTTATCACAGCCCAGAGAAATCGAGGCTATAATCTTAAAAAGATTGTTAGGACCTTAGAAAATGTTTCAGAGTCCTTATTTCTGAATTTCATTTGGAAATAGCTAACTACTATGGACTTTTCATACAGTATCTTTTATGTGCAACTGACAAAAAAAAATTGCTTGTAGTAACCATCAAGAATAGTTTTTGTATGTAGGATTTAATGTTAGTAAATATTCCTACAAGTAATGGATTTTAAATGTGTAAGTAAAAGCAGTCCTGGGCAGGTAGAGGAGGTAAAAGACTGAGAGAAAAGTTGGGTTTCACTCTTGAAAGGACAGTCAGACAGCAGTGAGGAAACAAGACACGGTGACATATCACCATCATTATCACATCTCGCAACAATTTTAAGTTTTATGGATTTTTCAGTTCAGAAAAAAAAAAAAAAAAGGGAATAAACAAGAGCATTTTTGGAATTTCTTCAAAAATTCAGTGAAGTGCAAGTCCATTGAAACTGCCATATCTGAAGCATCATGAAGATAATTCAAATTGTTCTAAGCCTTTTGCAAAACCATTTAAACACATATGTAAATTATACTTCAAAACCTTTATTGGTATTCCCTAGCCACACTATTAATTAACTAACATAAACTAAACTCACTGCAAAATCTTAATAAATCCTACAGCAAATTTAGTACAAAAGAAATTTCAGCTAAAACTCTAGAAAAGCTTATCAATCAATAATACAATAGACCACTCTGTTTCATTGAAGTCACTAGCTCTGGCCAGCACATAATTAAAAAAGCATATCATTGAATCATAGAATATCTCACATTAGAAGGGAGCCATAGGGATCATCAAGTCCAGATTTAAATATATACATATAAATGATCTGTACATTCATTAAAATAAATCGTGCGTTAATGCTACAACGATCAATTCACTTCTATTTCAAAGGTATCTCAGACATCAGAATTTTGCTGATCTATTCTGGTACATTTGATTCCCTTTGAGACTGCTTGGATTCAGCCTTTAGTTACCAACATAATTGCTCAAATTTGCATCAATATCAATATACTTCTCCAATGGCATTCTCCCCGTGCTCTTCCCAAAGCACGGACAAGTAACATACACCTTTGTGAACTAATGAAAGATCCATCAATGATGCCACTTAAGTGTTCAATCAGGTGTTCATTTTATACAGATAATGTAGAAGATCATCAAAGTCAGTTTGATGTAGGATGGATTTGCTTGGAAAGTGCTTAGAGATATAACAAAAGAACTGATTTCAAAATATCTACAGAGGCAGTAAAAATATTCGCTTTGAACAGATTTGTTCAGCTATTTATGTCTAGACTAAAATATTTAACTCTCTAAACACCAGCTGCTTTTTAACAGTCTCCTTGTAATCCTTGTTTTTACCATAATTTTTAATAGTAGTGGTCTCAAAGCTGTGGCCACAGCTGGTTTCAGTGGTAGCCTGGAGCAATGGCTGGGAATTCTACCAGGAGTGATGAAATACCAATGTACAGCACTCAATCCTCAGGATGAGAAAAGAGACTTCCTTCTCAGTTTCTAAAACAGACCCACTTTTGTGTCCCATCTCCAGGGTTCTGAGAAAAATATCCCATTTTTTAGTGTCACTTCTAGTTACACCCCTGTTTTTTTGTCTGGTAATAACAGATCAGCTTGCCCTAGATCAACTCACCATACAAATATGACAGCCATGTGTAAGAATACAACAGCATTTCCTTTTGATTAGCTGGAACACATTGTACAATGTTCAGCTGACTCTGTGCCAGCTGCATGAAGACAGGTACCTCATGCAGCTGAATGGATGATGGCACAAAGTTGCCCCTTCAAAAAAGTTATAGGAGTTTCAGCTGGCAGAGTGAACATGCATGAAATAAATTCTTTACATCATGCGAAGGCAACATCTCAGCTCTGGTATTTTGTACCCTAAAATTGAATTTACTCTGTTAAAAAAACACGGTCTCAGTGACCCCCAAAACAGTGTGATGCTGGGAAGGAAACCATGTTTTTGCACCTGCATAAAGCACAGGCTAGCACTGAGAACATCCAAAAAAACCCTCATTCTATAAAAGAAGAGAGTTGTTTAGTACACGTATACCTTGGGGATCTTTTTGTTGTGCAATGCACTCTGATATTGCATAGACTTCCATGAAGGTCCCTATACCATGACCACACATATCTGAGACAGGTCCAGGTATAAAGTTATGCATATTCTCATCAGTTTTTCAGGATCAGGACCTCTATGTTTCACTAACAAGTAATGAGGATATTTTGAAGAGTGATGGAAAAGGCTACAGAAAAACTATAAAGATTCAAAATTTTGAATTTAACACAAACTGTATGTTGGTGGGTTTATAAGTGTTAATGAATTATCATTGGCTAGGACACATTCATTGTAGCAGAAGGAGCTTGGAGAGGAGGAGATAGTCATCCTAAAATGGGGACTTGGGTATTTCTGACTCCTATGGCTGGGAATACAGACATGCAACTTCCAGGATGTGTTAATGGAGGTGCATGGATGGATATACCATTTGTATGTCAAATAAAACACTTTTCTGGTTCTTGTGATCTGGAAATTATTGCAAAATTTTTATTACAAATATTCTGATTTGGGGGTCCTGAAAATCTGTGTATTTACTCTCAGTGTTTGTAGTGAACTGGATTTAAAGTCAGTTCACCAAAAAAAAAAAAAAATTAAAAAAAAATAAATTGTTATTCTTACAGAAAGTAAATGTGACCAAGGCTGGGGTTTCATCAGATATTTTCCATCACATTTTGTCCTGTTTGATTATTCATTTAGAATTTCAAGGCCTTTTTATTATTTGTGTAATCCTGTATGTGAACAGCTATCTACAGGTTTTGAATCTATTATTTTAGGCTGCATAAAAGGGCTATAAGATAACCTTCTCCCCTACCCTTCTGTTGCAGTTGACAGTGACTTTAAACATTCCAATAATGGAAAAGATCAGAGCTAGAAGCCAGCTTCTAGCTTTTTTTAAAATGTGTATACTATTAGTGCAACAACCCAGAGTTGGGAATGGAAGAGGAAAATAGAATAGCTGGTGCAGAGGGGAGGGAGAGAGCAAGTAAGAAAGCAGGCAGAACATCCTTTTAATATAGTGCTAGACTTTGGAATATCAACCAAAGTCTAAAATGAAAAAGGGAAAATTCAAAGTGACTCTAAAATGTGAAGCTATTTCAACCAAAAGAGTGCCTTGCATGGCATTCCAGCATTTCTCACATTGACAGTGACTAAGGCAGGACTAGCTGTGAGCTTCCCTGCAGCTACGTTTGTCCTGTATCATACGCTTCAAGGTCGTCCATGTCACAAAGAGCATATGTGTCTCATTCAAACAATGCACCCTGTTTTATAATTTACTGCACACATTTTTTAATTGCTCTCTCTACAAGTGAGAGAGAAGGTTATAGCAGAGGAAAACTGTTCAGCAGTGGTGAAGGTCAGGAGCTGAACAGATTTGTTTAACAAACCATCTCAGTACCATCTTTTTAATCCTGTTAGAGAGGAATAAAGCAGAAGTGCTGTTAAAGTTCAGTCTACTTCATTATTAATTTGCCTTTTTTCTTCTTTATTAACTCATGTACTCTAACACCTTCCACGAAGCAATGGCCTCAGGCAAAGCCAGGGTCTGACCTTAAGCAGGAAAATTGTGCTTGTCATGCAAGGGCTCTCCGACATTGATGAGGCCATGCAGACTCCAGCTGAAAGAAACTGAACATTCCCTATGACCTTCACTCCTGCTGCCTGAACAAACCCTAGAGGAAAAGCAACATAGCATTAATACCCACAGCATTAAAACCATTTTCTGTTTCACACTTGGCAACTACCCACTGTGTTAACATAGGCATGTGTATGCAGATGGATGCTCATCATCACCTCCCCAACTCTGAAGATGAGCAGCAAGGCTTTAGCGCAGTGCAGGATCATCTGCAGATTTTGTGCAAATGCAGCCGGTTGTGCAAGGCACAACACTTGAGTGTAACTGTTGAGATATAACCAGGACTAAACAACAGAATTTTGGGGTAACAGAATTGCAGGTGTCAAATGTATTCTTCACTCCACAGAGCAGAGTTATGTATATAATAACCCACTAAGGATTTCACATATGCAGTGCATACACACATACAACCTGAGAAATCAGTAAAAGGCCTCCCTTAAAGCATAGAGAAAATCTGACAGCAAAGTTGGAGAAGCACTGCTATAAACAGTTAATAGTGAAATACCATATTGATTGGGTATGTATAGTACAACTGCCTGTACATGTCACCTAAGAATATCTGAAACTTTGCACTAAAATGCTTCACTCTGGAAATCTGGAAGGAAATAAGACAACAAAGGTCCTCCAATGTTCATGATTTTTCTTTGTGTGGTTATTTGTTGAGGGGCATGGTTTGCAGGTGAAAAGGGTTCCTAATACAGGCAAAACAAGCAGCTTCAAAGGATAAGATTTCTGCTCCATTGATTTCTGCTGCATTTCTGGTGAAGTCTTCCCAAGCAGCATGGCCTTTTTCCACTGCTGCTTGCTGGTCTATCTACCTGCAAGCTCTGCCTCCAGCCTGAGGACACTTCCCCAGGTGACTTTCTTTATAATTTCCCTGGGTTTTTTTAAGACACTTAAAATAAGTTTTGTCTTGTGTAGAATCCCATGCATTATTGGAAAGTAAAAAGCAAAACACCTTTAATGGCATTTTCTTTGGCTGACTTCTGGGGAGCGGGAGCCCTTGCTACAGCTGGGGCCATAGACCTTGGAAGGAGAAAAGCAAAGCTCTTATACCCAAGGTGTCCACCAGAACACAAGTAAGAGACCTTCTACCCTGAGAGTATATTTTATCTATCCTTCCTTGTTCCTATTTTTACACATCCTGAGGGAGCTAGACCCCAGTATTTACTTCCAGCTCAGAGACAGGTAGGCACATTAGGTGGGAACCTGCCAATGTCACAACCTTGTTGTGTGTCTCTCACTACACTGAGATAGGCACTTCTGTGGTGTGTGACTTGTAGTACTCACTGTCCAAATTGTTCTCTTCTGCCCATGTACCTTGTGAGTGTTAGTGGCTCACTCATTAAAAAACTACAGAGCAAACACACATAATAAAGGGGTATTGTCACTGACACCCCCATGCTGTACAATGCCCTAATTGTGGCTGTCCATGACACCAATGGATGGATGCCAGACTCTGGAACTCCAAGACTCCTGTCATCTCCCTGCTGGGAAAACCTTAGCCACGATGTTAGCAGTCGTACAAAAGCTGTCTTGCAGCACACTTGTATAAAATCTTTCAAAAGTTAGTACAAAATATGGTTACCCTTCCAGAATAAGCTATTTCTACTTCTCCCCCATGTCTGTTGTAAATTTTGTAAATTCTATAAACCAAAGATCATGTTACAGGTTAGAAAGAATTCAAAAGTTAAAAATCACATCTTTTTGTTCAAGAACCCTGACATGAACTCTTAGAACCAATCTTCTGTTTATAGTAATGGATTAACTTCAGAGAATGAGCATTATTATTATTATTCAATGTTTCGACTCAATTACTGATACTTTGATTTGGTTCTGTGATTTCTAACTCATCATCACACCTGTCAGTAACTTCAAATATTTTCCAGAAGTTGAAATTCACTCTATTGTCTTTATTAACCTAATATCTGGTTAGTACATTGGCAGCAGTCCTGTAGGGCTGATTGTAAAGTAAGAGGCATAAATCTCTCTAAAACTAGTCTCAGAATAAAAAGTTGGGACCGTTGGAAGCTAGTTTTTATGCCTTGTTAGGAGAGATGTAGTGGCCTTTTGACACAAAAAGGGTCTCATTAAAACTCAGACATTACTGAACTCTCTTCATCAAGATTGATTTCTATTTCATTGTAGTGTAATTAATCTAGAAAGAAAAAAATAAAAAGAAGTATTTGAGCGAACTAGCCAAGGGTTTTTCATTTATGGACAATAATATATGCTCAATCAAGAGACATCATGGAACAGCTTTTTGTTCTGATTAAGATATATATCCAATTAAAGGTTTCAAACCAATTCCCACTCAAATCAAAGGGAGTTTTCTCCACCAACTTCGATGGTTGTTGATTAAGCCTTCAGAGAGGATGTTCTTTAATATGTGGAAGTTTTCCCAGATCACTCTGTTTCCCTTGAGGTAAATTACTAGTTCAAACAGGAGAAGGAGAACCCTGAGACAAGACATTGTCCGATAGATTTCTGAGGAAGAAAATCTGTGAAGAAGCAGAGGTCGGTAGATATTTCTGCATAAGATCTGTGTATTTAAGTCTGTACTTAACTGTGAATAACAGGTGTATACATAAGCATCCACAGAATAATCAGCAGCTTGGCTGTTATTTATGTTTGAGAGTGTATTTAAATAAATAATGTGAGTTGATAATGTACTGTGTGGTTGTTTGGTGGGTTTTTTCTTGCTTGTTTGGTTTTGTTTGTTTGTTTGTTTGTTTGTTTGTGGGTTTTTTTTGCATTAGATTAGTGTTTGGTTCTGTGGGGTTTCTCCTATAAGAGTTGGTGAAATTAAGTACTACTAGAGACCTATCACACTTGTCTAAAAAGTGATAAAAAAGCCTTATTAACTCCTGTAAGAATGCTTGAAAAACAGTTAATTTTAACTTATACCACTTAACAGAGCTGAGTTTTTATACGTAGTTGGTTTAATTCTGGTGTGTAGATCCATCCTCTTTGACAGTATGCAAGTCTTTCAATTTGTAAAATATGGCTTTTATTTTTTAAAGGAGCATTTAAATTCTAATGCAGTTGGGGGACAAACTTTAGCATTTAAGAACTAAACTAGCTAGTTGGAAAACTCATAAAAATGCAGAAAATGAGCCTTTCCCAGGTAACAAGTGATAGGAAAAGCATAAATTGCTTCACATTTCTCCATGGGGTGGGTTAGGTTGGCTACAGAATGCCCGGGGAGTTGGTGGAGTTGTTATATGCCTTGGTGACATATTTGAAATATGTGTAGATGTGTTTAGGGGCATGGTTTAGCAGTAGACTTGGCAGTGTTGGGTTAATGGTTGGGTTTGATGATTATAAGAACTTTGCCAGCCTAAATTATTCTATGATTATTCTATTTTTATCATAATGATCTACAGGCTGCCAGTACAGCCACTGCTGCAGCTACACTATGTGCCTCTGACCAATTTCTAGATCCCAACAGGGATCATATAGAATGAAGAATCTATTAGGACTAGGTAGACGTGCACATACATGAAGAAGGGACACCTCAGGCAATTTTAAGATTTGCTGTGAAGAATTTCTGGTATTTAGAGACCTCTGGTGTAAAGCAGTTAACAAGGGAGAGGATTTGAGGTTTCAGTTTTGGGCTTTGGATATAAAGTCCACCTAAATCCTTTCCTGAATTTGGACTGTAATTGCTAAATACCACATATCTCTGCGTATGTTCTTTCTCTAGCTGATCTTTCTTAATTCAGACCATATCCAGTTTCTGAGTGAGTATCAAATGGCACAGTGTTAGTGTATCCCACCATTGTGGGTGCTCACGCTTTTGAATGGAGAATTAATTTGAACACTGAATATCTTAAAGAATGCCAAGGAAGACTTGCATAATACCAGCTTCAAGAGAATTAGTGGGCTATGGTGACAAGAAATATTCTTGGCATCTCAATTTTGATCCCCTTGGCTAAGCTCTGTTTGCTTTTAATCATTTCTTAGAAAATTTAAATCTTTCACTTTTCTGACAAAATCTGCAGAAACTACTAGTAATCATTATTTCACTACAGTACATCTGTGTTCCTACAATGTTCATCTTACTAATTTTATCCACCCAATATTCTTATCAGAATGAATCCTAAAGTTGAGACCATCATTACTGTTAATGCATATATTATTAGAGTGCTTATGGACATAGCAGCCCAGCATTTTTAGAATGCACAGTGCTGCACAAACAAAAAGAAGATACAATCCCCATTTCAAAAAGACTGCTACATAGGTAAAACAGAAAAACATCCCAAATCCTGCAGTAGATTAATACAGATAAGTTGGCATAAAACCTTTTAGAAACTTTTCTTTCTTGTTTCTGGAGATGCAGAATTGTTCCCTGGTCTTTTGTCTGTCTTTCCAAGTGCATCCTTTAAAATGTTAGATCTCAGTATCCTTACCTTCCTGCAGTGAAGATTTTCAATCTTCCATTCCCACCCCAGAAAAAAACAGTCAAGCAGTGACCATGTATTATTGTCATGAAACTGGCAAATTGAGATGAACGACATTCTTGAATTCTAATTTTTTCATATTTTAAAATTCTATATTAAATTAAAAGAACAAACTACCTACTCTCATACCTAGATCTGCCTAGTTTGCTTAATTGTAGACTAAGTTGTAGATGTCTGAATTAAAAGAGGAATATACATGCAACAGAGTTTCTTTGAGCAAGAGTAACTTAATTTCTGTTAGTTTCCTAGAATATGTCATGTCTGCTGGGGTTTAATTCAGTACCTCAGTCACAGAATCACAGACTAGAATAATACAATTGTCAAGGTTGGAAAACACCTCCAAGACCTTCAAGTCCAACATTTGACTGAATACTATCATACCCACTCAATCATATGGCAAAGTGCCATGTCTACTCCATCAGTGAAGAAATTATTTCTAATATCCAACATGAACTTCCCCTGGTGCAACTTGAGGTTATTTCCCCTTGTTGCAACACTTTTTGCCTGGGAGAAGAGGAAAATGACCACTTCAGCTCAGCCTTCCTTCAGGTAGTTGTAGAGGGCAAAAAGGTCTCCGCTGTATCTCCTTTTTTCCAGGCTAAAAAACCTCAGTTCCCTCAGCCACTCTTCATAGGACTAATGCTCCAGAATGTTCCATGTTCTTTGTATGAGGCCTGTGTGTAAATTCTTCTTCTGAATAAAGCATCACCATCAAGCAGTCAGAGGTTTACCTGACTTAGGGGGTGTTTATAATGCCTATTCAGTTCAGAGGTTCATGTAGTGAGCCTTCTGATTGTCAGCTGGTTTGGACATTTTAGGAACAAGGCAGTAAGGTCTGGATTCTTACAGAAGTGCTGTTTGCTATCACATACCCACGGGAACTGGTACCTGTGCTGTGGCGTCATTTATGCTCTACTCCTGTCCAAACAAAAGGGATGAATTGGAGTGACCAGTGGCTCTAAGGAGTTATGCCTTAAGCTCCTCTGCTTGCAAGTGCATTAGAAGAAACAAAGATTGGTAGTCTCAATGTGGCGATAGTGAGCAGCAGAAATACCTTTCACCTGGTGGAAGTTGTGTACTGAATCTCTTCACAGACTGTGGCACTTCAGTTCATCACCAGAGCATCTTAATATGCTATGTTGCTTTGCCACGAATGAATTCAGCAACTTCATATGCATCAGATAATAGAACTTAATAACCAGATTTTGGTTATTTAACCAGCTTTGGAGACAGGAGTAAATAGCTATCCAAGTTTAGTGAGCAAGAACTGTGCTTTGGCTTCATGGTCCTCAAATTTTGCTCCCTCCAATTAACTCATGGAAGACTGTACAACAGATAGTGTACAACCAATCCTTCACTGCACCTCTGGGTTTAGATAGAAACAATGGGTCATGCTGCTCACAGAAGGTCTCCTTGTCAAGCTAGATGCAATACTGAATGCAGACAAAAATTCTTCCTTATGAGACATGAAAGAAAAAGAGTCAGAGAAAGTGACCCTGACAGTACCCTCAGGCAAGGAAGAAAAGAGGAAACACAGCATGGAAGAACCAAAGTGGAAATAGAGCTGATGAGTGGAAGGTAGTCTTCATTCTCACATTTTCAAGGATCTAAATAGTTATACTCCCTTTCCAAAAATTAATCTCTAAGGTTATTCTCCCATGTCAATCTAACAGTTCCTGATCTTCGGACTGAAAACCATTCCAGCCTCAACTGTTACATGACATTTTGGGTACTCTATTACATATATATCACATGCATCATTCATCTTGATTTTGCCAGCAATTTATTTACTGTTCTTATCTTCTAATTATTTGAACAGGACGTCACTGTTTTATTTGCCATCTGTGAGCTCCATATGGTCATGGCTAATGAAAGTAAGTAGACTAAAAAAGATGACACCATTAAATAACCTTTTCCGATTAAATACACAGTCTACTTCTTTCATACTATACTTGCCATCACTAAATGTCAAGATAGATAGTCTTGTATTTTCTATAGACCACGGGGTTTGGGATAGCTGAAAAAAAATATTGGCTATCAAGTTACAATTCCAGTGAAACTTTCTCAAGCTCTTGAAAATTAAAGTTCTGATGCATCTCTCTCATCATAAGATACATTCATATTAGATAAGTTACAGATAAGATACATTTATATTTGCAGCTTTTCCTGAATCTACAGCACCATCAGAAAGAAAAAGGAATCTGATAGGCCTTCACATTTGTTGTCTTCTAGCATTAGACACTTGTACTCCTCAATCCATAGAGCTTATCTCTGATAATGATCTCATTTATGAACCCACTCATCTTGGTGAGAAAAACAGCGGGGGAATCCTGTGGTGTGCTCTCAGGCACCACAAATATCACTGTGTTTCTGAGCACTTCAGGTGAATGAACAAGAGCAAAATCAGCTGTATCTGCTTCTCACTTGTCTGTCTCACCAGCATCCTCTGCATTTAGTAGTCAATAAAATGTTCTTAGGCCTGTATTTGTAGCAATGAAGCCTTTCAGACCCATGATCTCTGCCTTCCCCAGAGGAAATCTTAGCAACCTGTATATCATCTACAAGGTATCCCAGTGGAACTTCTTGAGGAAGATGCTTTTTCTGAAAACACTTGAGAGAAGAGGCCAGGATTTGCTACTGATACATTTTTACACTTTAGGGGTATAATTAAGGCTGTGAAACCCAATTAAAGCTCTGGCAGCCAGAGTCAGGATCTTTTAAACCGGTAGGTTTCCAAGTTTCGTTTTTATAAATGAAATTGAAATAGATGCCAGCTTTATAAGGCTACAGAACTGCTACTGTACACATGATTAGGGACTTTAATGATTAGTTGAAATCCTTAGGGTGTTGAATAAGGTTTTAAATATTATTTTAAAATGCATTAAATGAAAATAATTAAATAATGTATTGCTTTTACAATGCAACTAAAAGGGGTATGTAATTAGAATGAAGGGTAATATAAAATATTTAATTGTGGCCCTGGTGTTCTTTATAATGAGATTTGAGTAATTAGTGGGATGATGACTGAGTACTTAGTATGAGGTTTGTGTTCCATTAAACAAAACATCAATCACTGTTTCCCCATGACAGCTGTTACTGTAGTGTCTCTTTTGCTCTTCTTCTGTGACTGTTTGCAGTTTTGTGGAGTTACCCCAAATTTTGCTTATGCTTTTCACTGTCTGCCTTGATAGTTTTGACAAGTAAGGCCAAACTCCATTGTGATCTGTATGATGTAGCATGAATGACTACTAAAAAGGAGATTTATTTTTCCTTTTGATAAATCTCCTTGTATTGAAAAGCATGTTGCCAAAAAAGTTGGGTTTAACAATTTTTTTCAGCATAACTATGCATCTATGAAGTTTTTATACCTATTTATTACAGAATTTAAAAGGTTTTTTTGTATCATCTGGGAAGATTTTTTGCAAACTTTTGTTGAGGAGTTCTTTCCATAGTTTGTCCTGCTCTTCAAGGATTGAGCTCATCACCTAAGATTGTCAGGCTTGATTCTCTCAAAGGTTTTGAAATGCAAAATGTGAGTGTTAATTGGGTGTTTAACTAGGAGCCAATACTGAAGAAATGCTTTTCCCATCACATTTTTGTTTGCAAATATTCTATTTCCCTCAACACCTCCTGAAATTTCTCCTATATCCATGATCAGTCTGAATTAAAATTAGGGTAGGTTGCTCATAAATGGCTGGATTTCTTGATTGTCTGACAGTAAGATCAATCTTCTGTCTAGAGAAAAGGCAAAGAAGTTTTCTCCTTGGTTCTCTATTTTAGCCATGTTAGGCAACAGGCCAGGGTAGTTTTAGTGACTGTTGATTATCTGGCATTCTAATGGTAATAGAAAGGTATTAATTGCCTCTTTAAAGGTTTAGTACTATTGAGCATTTCCTGACTACATCCAAGACAGCTGTCCTTTTTTCAATGTCTTCCACCATCCAGGCCTTGAGGACTGACAGAATATTTAGGGCGAACATGAAAACTGGCAGCTTCTTCTCAGTAAAAATAACACATAAGATCATAGAACCTATTTGCTAGCCAGCCATTCCAAGACATCCCACAGGTGCTGCTGCCAATTTTTTGTCAGCTTGTTTAATGGTGAGGCTGAGATCCACAGGTATTCCCTTACATCACACACTAGTAAACAATGAACTACAAGTATATTAGCTGCAACAAGCAACAGCCTGACATGATAACTCAGAAATTGCAATGACACATATTCAACTTCAGTGACTAAATGTCATATTGTGAGAAGGGGTGAAGACAGAGCTGACTGGACAGAAGGGATGGCAGTGAACCCAGTGACTGTGCTGAACAAAGCCAACAGCAAAAACGTTTTTCTAAGATGGGTGGACTTGACTGTTTAGTATCAGGGCAACCTCTTTGCCCCACCAAGAAGGATGAGGGGGAAAGAGCCTTTTCTGCACTTACAAACAGACTAAATACAGGAAATTGGTTCTGCACTATCTGTTTCTCCTCTTCTGCTGAAGAAGCAGAAAAAGGTTAATTAACATAAGAAGTATATTGGCTGTCAGATAACACTCTTGGTCTGAATTCTGCAATTCTTTTTTAATAGTTTTGATTTTCTTTTTTTTGTTTGTATGTTTTCATTCTACAGTCAAGGAACAGTGAAAGACAATCTTCTTTTACAAGAAGGTGTTTTCATCAGAAAATTGAGACATGTAAATATTACCAGTTTGAGGCATAAAATCAGTCCTGAAAAGATGCTGATCTGCAGTTGCTAGCTTGTTTGAGCTGGGCAAATAAACAAAAAACACTCTGACAAGCACTGCTGTTTGTGCTCAGGTTGACTCATACCGTCAATTCCATTGACTTCAAACTAACTTTGCTAAATGTCATCAGTTCTTATTGATTTAAAATAGGTTTAAAGCATATGGGATACTCCTATATCTAATGGGCTATAAGGTGAAGGCGGAATAGACCCAGAGAGAACATTGGATGTGAAATGAAAAAAAAGAAAGTATTAAAGAAAGGGAAAAGGGAATAAAGGCATAGGGCAAGTTTGGTTTTGACGCGGTCCGAGAGGGAAAGAGGGACACGGTCCACGCAGAGGGAGGTGTGGTGAACAGGCGTGAACACTTTATTAAGGAGAGCATGGGATACTTATAGGGTTTGTTCGGAGGTTTCTAGAACTCCGTGGAGTTCAGGGCGGACCACGACACAAAAGGAAATGGGAGGAGGGTTTATAACTTAAAAGGAAGAACAGGGGGTGGCTCAGCTCCACAGGGTGGAGCTGCATTGCTCCACCAGCTAGCCAAGGAGGTTTTGGGGTACCAATCAACCAATCAGGGGGCTATAACCGGGGTTTCCAGAACTAAGCAGAACAGTTGGACATACAGAAGTAATAGAATGGTATTAATTACCTATCTAATACAGCTTTTTGTCCTAACTATAACATTTAAACAGTATAAAAACTTGCAGAAACAGCAGCTTCATGGCAAGGGTTTACAACAGGTGTCTGTGGCAGCAGCAAACAGTTTCATCCATAAGTAAACATTATTTTCTTGGCAGTTTCTGACAGGTGCTTATCCTGACATGGTTTCACCTAACCTGGGTCACAGGCTAGATGGGTAGCCTGTGTTAATTGTAGAGATTTTTTCCAAAGTCATGAAGAGAAAGTGACAACTCCACAGAGATACTAATTTCATAAGTCTTGGAAAATTATTTTAGGAATGAATGTATCACCCTTCAGGGCACCTGTGTGTCTCCTCTGAGTTTAAAGGGAGTGTAGGGGACACTAGGGAAATTTTATCTGTCATAGAAATGCAGTCTTTTGAAAGAAAACAATTCAACTATGGAGCAGAGGAGAGCATACCAATATCCTAAAGACAAACCATTATAAATTGTTCAGATTTTTTGTTTTCTTTTAGACACTTTATTGAAATATCTGAAAGGTTTTTCCCATAGAGTAAGACTATTGTGTCTCTAGCTCCACTCATTTTTAACCCAAGGAACCTAAGTATTGTAAAGTACCTGAATGCCCATATACACAAAATTAACCAGCTGTTATGTGTCATAATGCAATCATAAACATTTACATTATCACCACTTGATCCATAGTGGGTATATCCCATAAGACTGGTGAGTCCTTCATTGTGGCTAGAACCATAGAAAAGTTGAAGCATTTGAACTAGGATTTTGATCCCACATAATCTTTGCAATCTTTAAACCTCCACCCAACTGTGGACATATTTTCTGTTTGATTTCTAACAACTTGCTCTACGGGCATTGTTCTGCAGAATTATTCCCATCTGAAACATTAGGTGCATCATACATTACCAAGAGATACCTATAAATAGATGCCATGAAGCTGCTAATTAGGTGCTCCAGTGACTAACTTTCAAATATCTGGACACCAGATTGGTAAAAATGGCTCAAGCATGCAAGTTTGAGAGGCATCAATTCAGTAAGGAGACACATTTAACTAACCACTAGAAAAGGACATGAGGTTGGGAGTAGAAGGGTGTGTGACTGACAGGATAATGAGGAGGCCAGAGGCAGGACACAGGAGACAGCAAAATGTTCCCTCTGAGACTTGTGATCATAAGATCATGCTGGGATGAAGTGTAAAAATGGGCTCAGAAGTGGAAGATAACCCTGCAACTGCCTTGACCTAGCCACCTGAACTTCAGGTCTTTGGTCCTCACAGTGAGGGATTCTCAATGAGAACAGCTTGCCTGCCCTTGGGACTTCCTCCAGAGATCCTCTCTACTGATTGTGGAGCTAACATTGCTCACTTATCTTAAGGTATGTTCAGGTGCCACCTGTTGCTACCAGCCTCTCCAGAACTCTTGATTGGCAGGGGATTGGAGCCTGTTTCTGCTCCCATGTCATCTTGAACAGTTTAAACATTGGTCTCTCACCACCACTGTCCTAGGAAGGTACTTATAGCTTAGATGAAGTGCAGGAATCTTCTTCCCCTCCCCGCTGAAGTTCCAACATTGCCTGGGGAAAAATAAATCAATATTTCTATAATCAGAAACAGAGAGAACAAATACAATCAGATGAAAAAAAGACAGTTCTCTGCCTTGGAACTGTGAGCTTTTTTTGGCAGAGAAAAAAAACCCAACACCTATTTGCAATACCTTGAAACAGTTTGTACCTGTCTCATACATTTTCTGCCTGGGTGAACGCCCTGATTACTAGCTTGGAATCAAGAGCTTTCTTCTCCCTTTTCTTTCTGAGCCTTGAATTTCTGAAATGAACTCTTAACAGCTCAGTAGTCCCTAAATAACTGTAGGAGAAAAGCTAAAATATATTAATATTTTCTTAGACATGGTCTCTTTTTCAACGGAGAAATCTCATCTGTGAGTGGTTCAAGAAACTGTTTATTCCAGATGTCCAGCAACATGCTGCCCCTGGTCTCCAGGAACAGTACAGCCCTCCAGCAACAACAGTGCATGTGCTCAGCTGGGAGTGTGGGACCTGTGTAACAGCAGAAAATCTTGGAGTGCACTTCAGGATGGTACACAACACATCAGATCCAATGGTTTGCTTGGAGGCATTAGATTTATAGTTCATGTGTCTAGATATTCTAGCCATGTGCAATAAGAATAAGGCTGCTTGGAATAATTTAACTTACTGAGCACTTCCTGTATATCAGAAATGCACTGTACAAATCCTCAGTTGCCAGGGCTTACTCTGTGCCAGAATACAAGTGAGAGTTTATTTTGCTTTCCCTTCTCAAGGTACAAAATTCTCCGTATGCGGCAAATAGACACCTAGCACAGACCTGACTGCTCCAGGAGCAAGCCCTACCATTATAAAGCATTGCAGTATGTAACCTCAGGCAACTCAGTCCTCTTCTAGATTCGGTCCTAGCTGTCAGTTCCTGGTTGCTAAATAGTGGTACTCTTTACCTTGTGTTTGCATTAGTAACTGTTTAGCATGAATGTAAAATTTTCTTTTTATTTTTATTTGATGATCTTTGGCATTAATTTTAGTCTGATATGCATAGGAGACAAAGGCTCAAGCCACTGGTCATTGAGTCTCACTCTGCTTTTAGTTGCCCCTGAATAACAGTATTTACTCTGCTAGATTGGTTTGTGATAGCCAGGATCAGTTTCCCAGGAAATACAACTTTTCTATTCCACTTACATTCTGGGGTTAATACCATGAAGCTGTACAACAAAAACGGTAAGTACAGAAAAAGCAATCTCAGAAATATAACTGAAAGCAGTTATATGATTCCTGGTCACTTAAAGGTATTTTATCACCCTCCAAATTCAAATTTTTGTTTGGTTTTGAGAAGTTTGTAACTTCAGAACAAATTTTATTACTTGTAATTTTCCCTCTCCCTGGTTCCTCAGCATCAAGGATGCTGACACTTTCTCTGTCCTGACACATTCTCCATCTCTCTCTTCTCCAAATGCCAGTAAGATGAATTTAACAATTTTTTTCCGTACTTGCACAGAAGATAGCAACTTGAGGACAAGAGGACAAGAGGATATAAGTCGTTACTTTGCAATTGCGATATCTGCTTACTTTCCTAAGCCAAGTTTAGCCAAGTTGTTTCCTCATATCCACCATATTAGGCTGTTAAGTTTGAACAGATCTCCAAAACCTGCAAATCAATTATCAATCTGGCTTCTTTCCTCATTTCAGACCCTCTTCAAAACTTACTGAAATTGAATAGTGTACTTTTAAAAGAAAGTAACTTGAAAATGTCAATATGTAAAAATGCTGACCTGTATCTGTCATATCCATATGGTCACCTTGGTTATCCTACAGCATCTAAAATGCCATGAGACATGTATGTTCAGATATCATGATTGTTCACCACATATCCAAGTTGGTTGTCTGGGATAGTTATGCTTCATAACAAGTAGATGCAGATAAACAACCCCAAAAGGCCAAACAGTCTATTTGTTCTAGGCACTTTTCTAAGGGAAAATGAGCCTCTTATAGTGAACCTCTGCTTCTTTCCACTGACTGGAAAGGGAGTCTAAGTGAGACAGGTTCAGGCCTTCTGTATAACTTCTAGATGGCTGTCTTAGGATAAATGATTCCCACCCTTCAAATCTAAAATCAGTGTCATTCTTATTTGAGTTAAAACCTTGTTTCTTTGTAATGCAACAGAAAAAAATAACATCTTGGGTTATCTGACTGTCAGAACTCAACAATGTATCTTATCCTGAAAGTTCTAGGCAGATTTCACTCTTACACACATATAATCAGGGAGAACAGTTTAAATCTTAAAAAACGTTTAAATTCCTGACTAATACAATCACAATGCAATATAGAGTTATTTGCAGAACAGTCTGGCTGTTTCATGGTTTCTGACTGAATGGGAGTGAAATTAAACACTTCTAAATAATTTACTGAAGAATAAAATTTTTTCAAAAATCACTTTGGGGAATGAAAACAGATGCTCTTCTTTGTTTATTATGTGGAGTGTATGAGTATTTTGATAGGCACCTCCCTGAGCTGACCAGGGGAAAATCCAGGCCCAGCTGTGCCATGAGCCAGGGAAGGGGCTTTCTATTGCAAGACTACCACAGATCAGGCAAAGCTCATTTGAGGTAGTGCTGGTGTCTCTGACTTCTTGAGCTTTTAAACTCATCCACTTTAATCAATTAGTTTTATTTCATTCACCACATTATAGGCATAGAGAAAATATGTGGTTAAGATCAGGTCGTTTTTACATAAAATGCAGGGAGCTTGTCACAGTGAGATATTTTTGTAAATGGCTTGTACCCCTAAAAGAGATACTGAAAGGAATAGTACACTTTTGATATTAAAAACAATGAAACTAACCAAAAACTACCCAGAAGAAAAAATACTGATGATTTGTATGCAAATATCCAGAATCAGCTCTGTCAATAGGTTTTGACCTGCTTATGCGTTCTTGATCATATTTTTCCTCATTATAAGAAAAGTCATGTAGTATATCCCCAGCCTTTTGAATCAGGGTGTAATGGAAATCTTAACAAATTAACTTGAGACACTTAGTTCAGTCATTTATAGCCAGTCTTTTACTGGGCTTTTCCTGAGGCATCCTTCCCCAAGTGTTAGTTTCAAAGATGTCATCGTGCTGGCCTGAGGTTCAAAAGAAGCCAGTACATTCATAAACCTCACATAGCACTGACCAATTTGTTATCAAAAAAAACCAAAAACCAAACAAACAAAAACACCACCAACAACAACAAAAACAAAAACAAAAACACCAAACCAAACAAAAAACTGCACCATTTTTGTTGTTTGGTTGGTTTTTTTCTCCTTGCAAAAAATCCAGACATATGAAAATTCATTTCAGCTGATTCTGAGATTTGAGATATATATAGATGAATACAAAGGGTGGTATTACAACAGTGTAACAAGTATCCTCTCACCAGTTCTGCTGTGGTATCTGTCAGCAGTCTTAGGCAATTGTCCGAGGCAATTACAAGAGTAAGATGAAATATTTTACATTAAGCTTCCCTGAGAGTATTCAAGGTGATGACCCTCCGTTTCAAGACCTGACATGTAAGGTGTTGGAGATGTGTTAGATTCAGTTCAGAAGGACACATCCTCTTACCCTTCTGAGCACACTGAGTACCTGACCACAGCTGGAAATCTGGGCCAGGCACTTTCACTGCCACATCTTTTATTCCTTTGGTTCATTAGTTTGTATAAAAGCACCTAGCAGTACTAATTAGGCTGCTTTAATTTAAAAAAAAAAAAA
>VXAU01000754.1:222590-273703 GCA_013399695.1 Formicarius rufipectus
AAAAAAGAGAGAGACAGAAAGAGTAAGGAAAGATTAGGAGAGTGCACTGCATCTTGTAACATCATGATCAGTTAACTGTGAAATTACTGCTTATCACCACTATACATTTTCTATTACCCTATGGACCTTTTCAAACTCAGTATGTTGCTGGTGGAAAAATAGACTTTTTAAAGCTGCAGGTTAAAGTCAAGGTTAAGCACATATGTACGTACATATTTCAAAGTAATAACAAAAACCTGTAAGATTTTAGGCATATTTTTATGGTTTAGGAAAGAGTACTAATTTTAAGGTAATTATTTATTGAGATGGACATTTGAATAAGCAGATTTAGATTAAGATAACAGGCACTCTAAACTCTGCCCTACATGCACGTATAAAGAAGCTCTAAGAGTGTTTTATTATCCTTAGCAAACAATTCCCCCTTGCATCATTGCACATTGGCCAGACTCCAAATCCTGTCCCAGAGTGTGTATTTTCCAGTGGATGTAAAAGGATTATATTTCTCCTTTAAGGGATACATTCTGCAGATGATTAATTGCCAAAAGGATGTGGCACTGATCTAGTCAGAAAACTGTATTTTAGAACCAAGATTAGGAAGTGATAATTCACAGAAATGCTAATAATTCATTAATGCAAAAATCCAGGGGTTCATGTACTTTTTTTGCCATAACATCAATGATGATAAAACTGTGATAATAGATAACAACAGAGATGATATACACACTTACACAGTTTGTTGACTTGTGCACTGCAACTAAGCCAATGTTGCAAAATTTCTTAAGAACAAGAAGCAAACTAGTTATTCTACAGTAAGAATCCTAAAGAAATGAGATTGCAAATTTAGAAAACACATAACTATTCACTTTTTTAAAGCCATCCTTGTTTAATAGCAGAGATTTTAATAGTTCTTTTAACTTACATGGCTGTATTCTTAATTTTCAAAATATTTTTAGGGTTATACCAGCTATATGAACTCTGAAGATGTCATGATGCTTTGTTATAGGAATTAGCATATCAATACTGAAAACTAAATGATCAAACAACATCTCAAGAATTTTCCATAAACCATCTTCAAATTCCCTCACAAAAGGCTTCCCCCACAATAATAAAAGCTAGTTTACTTTTCATAAAAAGAACTGTGCCATGTAAGATGCCCAAACAGATATCAGAGGCATGTAAGCTTCTAACCAAACAAGAGCTTTGTGGTTTTAGTCAGGATTTACAAGCTTGCTCTACTATGTCTCAGCAGGGTGGCACAGACAACTGGGACAGAAAGCACAAGTCACTGCTGTTCTCTGGTGTAGCTCATGGGTATGAATAGGCCTATAGGGTTTTACCTTCTTTTACTGATCAGATGGATTTTTTTCTGGTATCAAGATTGACTGTGGAATATATGATCCTCAGTGACAGACATGACACATCGGAGATGGAGGAATGTGTCAAGGGCTCATGTGCTCTTTAAATGCAAATATTAAATGGGAAAAATACTCAAATAGTCTTCTGAGAAAGGTAAAAAATGAGAGGTACTTTAAGCTGTGCAATGTAAAGGGCATGTAACAACATAATCACTGTTAAAAAAACCCTCCAATTTTATTTATTTATTTTGGCATTTGTGCATGTTCACTTATTCAAAATGACAGACAGAGCAAAAGCACTGCAAGCCAGTGTCTAGTACCAGTGACACAGCTAACTCTTCACTGCAGTCTTGCCAGCAAGTATGAAGGGCTTAGGTATTTGAATGGGACCATGTGGGTTTATTTACTTTAGCATTTGCAGATCAGCAGTGGAATAATTTTGGCTCAACTACTGGAAGAAGAATTTAGCCACTGTCATTTAGTCACTGTCATTTTTCAGCAAATCGTTGTCCTCTTGTATCAGTGTAAAATAAAGAAAAGTAGAAGGGTCTAGATACAAATCGCACAGCTTAGTTAATGCATGCCTTATTGAACTGTTTTCTCAACCAACTATTAAGTATATTTACTATAAAACATTAGTTTGGTCTTAGAAACCCTCAACATAAATGTATGAGGCATTGGGGAAAACAGCATTGATAAATTTCTTCAAATAATTAGTATAGTCTTGGTATTTATGTACTCACGAGATAACTATGATTTTTTGTCAGTAATTGATACTTTTTGTAGATTCTACAGTAGCTTCTGAAGTGAGATATATATTCTGCACTGTTTGCAAATAGTTCACATTATGTGTTCATACTTTCTGTATTTCTGTGGTAAAGTGCAGGTTATTGTTCTTACATCTTGTTTCAGTTATTTAAGTTCTGTAAGAAACAATATTTAAAATAGCATATAGAAAAAAGTAGTTCTGAAATGGCTTCAAGAACACCTCTGATGCAGATGTCTTCTCTATTACCTTTTGCAGGCAGTCACTGTGATTCTATTTTCTACATAAGTTCTCAATTACTTCATCTTTACAACTAAACCAATACACAAATATAGAAATACCAGAGCAATAACTGCATGGAGTTTATTTTCAAAAATACCTAAGGTATTTTATTACATTGAACATAATGTCAATTTCACACCTAGTCTTAAAAAATGGATGAACCTGCATACACTTAGAGTTACTTCAAACTTTTAAATGTGTAGGTGTACCAGGTGTAATAGGAAAAGTGAATTCATAGGAAATTTAACAATGGCTCCAGAAAAATACTCTTTACTCTGCACAGATCTCAGAAATAGGCTAAGCCAGAATTTTAAAAGATAAAGCAAAGAGTCTAATTGGGGCAGGATAATTGGTGTTGGATGGAAAATGCAAAAGAGCAACTAGCATGAGGAAATAATGGAGAAAATTACTTTAACATTTGGAGCATATAGCTTGACAACTAAACACAGTGGATAAACTCATATTGACTTTTGAATTTAATTATATCCAAGACTTAAAGGTAAATCCTGAGTTTCTTGCAAGAACTGAAACTGCCAGAAATAGAGCATGTTCACAGCTGAACTGATTTCTTCTTTTGTGAGACAGTAATGGCTCTATGTGAAGGAATCAATTTCCATGGAACTCTTTCCTAATTTTCTATCAGGACAGAAGTTTCAGAATGTCTCATCCCTCTTTCCTCCACTTTACTGAAAATGTCCAGGAAAAGATCAGAATACTGTAAAGCCAAAGCAGTAATTTTTATGATTCCAAACAGAAAATTCTATATAGAAAGTTCTTTGGCATCTTATCTTATAAGTCTTTGATAGTACCAAGACTATATTGTGCAAGGCAAGGTCAGACAGCCCAATATCTCCCAGAGCCAATCTAGGCCATATTTATACTAGAAAACATAACAAGCCTTGGACTTTTTCCTAGATCTGACATCAAATTATGTGATGCAAGCTGTAAGAGCAAGAATATATTTTTCATATCCTGTTTTGAGAGAGGAAATTGAACAGCTGATGAATAAAAATGAATTAGATCGATGCACCATTTTCCTTTCTAAATATGGTTAACTACTCAGCATGTTTCATGGAATGATAGAATAAAAGAATTATTTGAATAGGAAGATGCTTTTTAAGATCAAACTCAATCCCCACTGTCATAGGCAGGGACAGCTTCCGTTAGACCAGGTTGGTCAAAGCCCTGACCTTGAACACTTTCAGGGATGAGGTATGCACACCATCTCTGGGAAACCTGTTCCCGTATCTCACCACCCTAATAGTAAATAATTTCTTCTGCTCTCAATCCACTCATTGCCCAGCCTATAGTCATGTTTGGGATTTCCCCAAACCAAGTATAGGACATTGCACTCGGCCTTGCTGAACTTCATGAGGCGCACTCATGAGCCTATATCTCTAGTCTGCCAACATTCCTCTGGGTGGCGTCCTGTCCTCCAGAGTATCTGCCAGCAATGCCACTTAGCTTGATGTCCAGAAACTGCTGTCCCACTGGCCCACTCTCCATGTTCCTAACAAGGATGTTAAATAATACTGGTCCCAACATGGACCCTAAGAGACACAACTTGTAAGTGACATATTTTCTGGTTCTACCACATCACCTCTGAGAATTGAGTAGAACTATAAACAGAATAGAAAGCACTGAATGCACTAAGCCTACAAAGCAGGGTTGCTATGTTTTTGTTCTTATTTTCTGGTTTTTTCCCTGCAGTACTTTCCTAATAACATTCTATTTTTTTCAGTGCTTCTAAGCATTGAGATAGGAATATCCATTTTAATTTGTTTATATTGAATTTTCTTCATCATTTTATTACACTGTGATTCACTATCCTCAGTTTCTTCTGCAACCTTTGTTAATCACCTCTCCTCTTGATATGTTCTTTTAGAACTTATTAATATCAGCAAACTGTCACCTAATTATTTTGTCTTGTTTACAGATCTTCTGTGAATATGTTGAACAGTTGCAGTGGGGATCTCCACTTCCACTGGGGAATGGTAGCTCAGTACCTCCCTGTACTGGGAAAAGTATTTATTACTGCTCTAATTTCCTATATTTAACCATGTTAGAACTTTCCCTTTTAATTCATGTGAGTTATTTCTGTAACAGTGCTTGGTGAGTGCTTGACAAAGGAAATTGTGTAGTCTGTTATCCTTTTTGTTACCGGAACTCTTTTAGGATGTCAACTTATTTCTGTCTTGAGTGCTTTCTGGGTCTTTCTAACATCTCAAGCAATGTGAATTTTCTGTGAACATCCTACATCTTGTCTATTTAATGCATTTTATATGTCATATAAATTTATTTTACCCTGTGATTCTCCCTTATATATTCTTTTTTAACAAGCAACACCATTCTTTCATGGTTATGTAGCCTTCTTTTTGACATTAAATAATAGGACAGTAGACTGGGGGTCAAAGAGCTTTCTAGGAGTGCAAAAATTCTGGATCTAAGTACTTTATAAAGAGTTTTTCAGTTAAAAATCTGTGTGCTGCACAGGAGCAAGCCACAAGTTGAATCTCTTTCTACAGACTCCCTTACTAGTTGCTCCACAGATCAGCCAGTCATGTTTTAAAATTTACTCTCAGCATCGTCCCCCATTGTGACATGTTCTTTCATCAAGAGCATAGCCAATCCTCCTCTGCTATTCTTCCATTTCTTGATCTTTTGGTTTCATGATTACTCTTAGCAGGTCACAAAAATCATTATCACCCTAGTTGTATTTTACTAGTTATTTCCTATTTAGAATGAAATATTCAAACATCCACCAGAGTTTCAATATTTCCTGAAACACTGAACTTACTTATTTTATTTTACTATTTCCAGAAGATATAGTATCAACTATATTACAGTCTATGCTGTATTTCCCATACAGTTTATGTTTTTCTCTTACTGTGTCCCTATCTTCCTCCCATTTGCATGTTTATAGCACAGTATGGTAGATTAACACATATGATTTTCTTCTTATTATTTCTTAGTATTTTATAATTCCCTCACACAATTTTTATTTCTTCAGTTCCCTATTTAATTGGGAATTCATTTATTGAGATTGTTTCTCATAATTTAGTGTTCTCTCCTTTATGTGGGAATACACAGTTCATCAACTTGAACTATATTGTCCATCTGCATCTACTGACTTCCTGACTATTCACCAAGACTATTTGTCTAACTAATGTGGGGGTTTCTGTTGTTCTAATAGGAAAGGAAGGACGAAAGGGAGGGAGGGAGGGAAAGAGAAAAGAACAAACCTATCTATCCTGGAAATAACACTTCTGTCCAGAAGTTTTCATAATTTCTGAAGGATCTAAAAATCTAAAAGCCTTCTCCAATGTTTATCCTACAAGTCTCAGTGGCAAGGGTCTCCATTTTCCTTACTTCCTTTTCAGCACTGTGAGGGTTACGAGGCTGAAGTTGGGGTTGGTCAGTGGTGTCTCTAGAGATCCTGGGGAATAATCTCTCTTTCTCTCTGAGGACCTAGCCCTGGACCCCAGAATCCACCCAGAGGATTTTATCAGCAGGAATTACAGTAATGTGACAGGAGAAATCCAGATAAAGCTAATACAGCCTTAAGCTGTGAAAGCTTGATGACACAGAATAATCCCGGGGAAAAGAGCAAGTTTCTCAGTCCCTTCCGTAAGCTTGTACCAAGGGTGCAAAGGGACTTCTCTGTGATACACGAAGAGAACTGAATGTGCTACCAAGACTGATAGTTCTTCAAAGAGGATCTCCCCAGAGTAAATACAATTAGAAGGTGGAATAAACCCAGGATAGTTGTCTATTGTAAGCTGAAGGTTGAGTACTGAGTGGTAAACGTCAGTGAAATAAGGAGCTTTCAAACAGCAGGTCTGTGTGGAATTTTAACTACAAATATTTTTGCAGTTCTGAAGGAGAAACAGTTTCCAGTTTAGCACAGGATCTGAATGAATGGAACAACTGTGGCAAAACAGTGTGAACACAGTAGATTCTGCCAAAAGAGAAATCCTTGAGGGTGAAGGAGGATGAAGGTGAACTCTCAGAGTTTTTATTGGATTAGTTCCAGTATAGTGCTGCATGTTGAAATGAACAGCAGTGAGGCTTGAAACAATTTCTGTTCAGGAACCTGGATTTATATTTTTTAAGACCATAATGTTCCACACTATGGACATTTTTTATGTCATGTTCATTAGCTGCACCTTGCAATCTAACCACTTGGGCTCTCTAATAATTCCAAACTTAAGTAATTTTATTATTTTTAAACTCTTTTTAACTTAACTATCTTTTTAACTATCTTTGATCAACTACATAAAAAGTCTTCATTATTTTATTCTGTCACTGGAGCCTGGAACCCTTGACAAATTAACAAGAGTTATGACATTGCAAAAACTGAATCATAACATAATGTCAAAAAATGCAAATGCCAGAGAGATACAGAGACTCAGATGTAGAGAGGGTTAAGAGAAATATGTTGCTCCTCCTGTTTTGTATTCAACACCTTTTGGAGGTTCTCAGAGCTAGTGGCAAGCTGAAAAACCCAGGTTCTTCTTTGGCATTGCCATAATTTTCTCATTCCTGCTACAATGCCAGGTACCTGAAAACTATTGCAAAACAGTCTTAGGCCCAGCGTAAGCCAGAAGTGGAAATGCAATTCAGTATTTTTAATCAATTAGGAAGCCTTGTCTGAAGTTTTTAGCTCCAAATATCATTTATTTGTCAAGAGGAAAATCCAAAGAACTGTATGAGGAAAATAAAACATGGTGCTAACCAGTGTGACAGCAGATATATATTTCCTTTAATAAAACTAATTAAATATTTGCTCACATAAATATAAGATAGCAGTTAGTAAAAGAAAAAAAAATTAATGAGGAACATGCTAATTTTATAGCTACATTAAGAAAGGGAAAGTGTGAGTCAACCTAATGCATTTCCATTCTTCAACTGCTCCATTTCCTCTGTCTCTCAAAACAGGATATGAAAATATTCTCTTGCTTTTACAACTTACGTTACATCAAAAATTGGAATATTTGGTAAATATATTTTATCTGAAATCTCAGTTTCTTTATCCAGTTAACAGCTGTGACAGCTCTTTTTATCAGTAAAAAAAAAAAANACTAAGACTGATGAGTCTCTGTTATTAAAAATCTACCACAAAAGTTAAAAAGATGAAGAAGTTTTGTAAGATGTGAATGAAAGCCTTTAAAGAAGTTGAGTTATAGTTGCATTACTATTTTTCAAACAACTATTCCAGGTTAAGCTCATAGTTCAACCCTTACACTGCTTCCTGTTCAATTACTTCATGAGGCCTCTCCAAAGCAATAAAATTTAAATCACAGCTCAACATCTTAATGTAAGCTTTAAAAACTATAATGTTCAGTTCAGCACACAGTAACCCAAATATAGTTCCTCAGCACTAAGTTCTGTGTACCCAATCTACTGTTATCTAAGAAGGCATAATGCACAGGAAAATATGGATTATGGGGTTCAGTGCACTTAAACTGCTCTAGAGCAGTGTGTGGTAATCTCCAAGGAGATCTGTTAAGGGAAAATGTTGAGAATGTCCTACTTCTGCTCCTTTATGACAGGTAGAGAATGCCTGTAATGTTTCTTTTTATAAAAAATGCAAAGGATGGTGTTTGTAGAGGGGTTAATTATACTCGGACAACTATTTAGCTGTATTATGGAAAGCAGCTTAGCAAGCTATTTGGGATCTCCTCAAAACTAGGACAGTCTCCAGGCAGAACTTGGTCTTTATTTAATCCTACAGAACAGTTAGCGTGTTCCAGGAAAGGGAGCCATCTCCTGATACCTCTGATAGGGAACAAACATTGCATGCAGCAGGAAAACAGTGCATTGGTTAGACAGAAAAAGAATATGTTAATACACATATATGTCTACCATTTGTGTAAGTGCACTCCTGAATCACCTGGAGAATAATATTGCAGTTATAGAACAAGTGGCACTGAAAACCCTAGTTGCTGCTGTCCAACTGTCTAACTTTAGCCATTAACAAATTTCAGGGGTTTCATCAGGTTCTCCAGGTAGCTTTACTGTTCCACAGTATATTTTTTTTTTGTGTGTGGTTTTTTTTTTTGGTTTTGTTGTGGTTTTTTTTTTCCCAACGTTTAAAGCTAAATAATTCCATTACCTTTGAAAACTGGAAAAGTAGAGGAATACTATCCCCATGGCAAATAATGATAACCGTTCCTAATTTTGTAAAAGCTCTAATGTCAACACTGTTATAAGACCATGAATGATATCCCACATTTGTATCTGGAGAAACACAGCTCCTTTCCTTGCAGAGCAGGGAAGGTCAAATTTACTAGGTCAATGATATGTGCTTGGTGCACCTTTGCCCAAGGTGCACAAAAGGATTCCCATCTGTCCCCTAAATTGAAAAGGAAGTATGCAGTATTTACCAAATTACCAAGAATTTTTTTAATTATTAGAAACTTCAAATGTCTTTTTTTTTTTTTTTTCCCCCAAGTTAAACATGTTGAAGCAAAAGCACTTCAAGAAAAAAGAAAGACTGACAGCTCTACTTTAGCTGCCACTTTCCACTCATGTCAAGTGGGGTGAGATTCAGTCCAGATGGTCAACTAGTCACAAGTTAATGGACTAGAAATGAGAAACTAGCTGGGGCTACAGCTAGGAACCTGCAGCCCCACATTCTCTACAATGACTGATGCCCTGGCTCTGCAGGGAGCATATAAAGCTTGGCCTTCTTCACCTACTGTAAGTCTTTGAAAATAACCCACAGAATGTGTTTTCCATTCCATCTAGTACTAACAAGCTGTAAGTTAGGCAACCTGGGCATCAAGACAGTCTAAATAGCAGACAGATTAGAAGAAGCATTGACAGAATGCAATTTATCAAACCTGTCTTTGACAACTGTCTCAAGCTAAGGCACACATCTTTTACGAGGCATGGAAGGAGCTAAATGGCTAGACTATGCCAAAAAATAAATTGCAATTATTTTAGATTAACTTCATTTTAGACATATACCTCCCCACTAATGGTTACAATGGTGGAGCAGCCACCAATGCACTGGTTAATACATGAACTTTGTGGGTACTTGATGGTGATCTATTTTAGCTAAGGTTCTGTTCCCTATGTCAGAGCAAGAGGTAGGGCAGCTCCCTGCAGCCAGGGTCTCTCAGTGGTATTTCACTCCAAGGGATGGCAGCTCCTTGCAATTAATTACAACAAATAAGTAAGGCAATTTGCAATCTTTGAAAGAATGTTTGGTGTTGTTTTTTGTCTTCTGCTGGTTTGAAAGAGATTCTTTGAATGGGCATCTGACTATCATGGAGTTCCTAAGATCTGTTTTGATTTTTAGCTCTTAGTCTAGAAACATGAGGCTAGAAAGGAACTCCTCAGTCATCAAGGACAATAATTTGCTATTACAATCACCTGATGTAGCAGGTCTTTGAAAACTCACATATCTTTGACTTTAATCAATCTTCATCCTTATTTCTACTGAACAGCTGTGCAGAACATCACAACACTCATATTTACAGGTTTTTCTTGACTTTAAAGAGTGAATGTACCAATCAAAAATCTATGATTATTGGGGGTTTAATGCCCAAACTGTTTCACTCTCATGTTTGACTAGTAGACTTCTTTAATTTCTGCTTGCATCATTAACAACGTGACAAAAAAACCCCCTATAGAAATCATGCTTTAGGGACATTGGTGGGAATAATTCTCTAGTTTTGTCCTTCCTCTTTTGACACAACCAGTTTTCTCCTTACACTTTCTTATCTCTCTGTTCTCCAGGATTACTATCTCAAATGCCACCATAGCACTATAATGAACATCAGACATACTAGCTCCTTGTCTACAAAACTGATTTTTCTTTTCCATGAGAAATATTGTGTTATTCTGATTTTGCCTAGTGTGAGTAAAAAGAAGTTATGTTCCTGTACCATTTATTTTTATGCTATTAACATCCCTTGGAATTTATTCTAAAGGGTTGCTTACTACTGAAATCAGTCTACTGCAGCTGATGTTGCTCCATAATTTCTGTTTTGAAATAGGTAATTTTCCAGTTATAATAATAATAATATAATATTATACCCAGTAATAATACAGTAATTTTCCAAACTTGATATCAAGATCCATGATTTTGATTGGCAATTTTTCCAGATTTTGGGATGATGACTTTCTAATGGAAGCATACTGTATTTCATGATTGAGATTTCTACTCGGTTTGAGGCAATATTTTTTTACACATAGGTAATTTCCTCTGCCTTCTCTTTCTTAGTCAATATCATACTTATTCAACTGAAGCATCTAGGGAAGATGGCAGGAAGGAACAACCAAATCTTTTTTAACCTCAATGCCATGGTTACTGTACAGGATTTCCCCCTCGTTTCTCCTTAGAAACACAGAAAAAAATATACCAGGTCAAACATATCAGGTTCATCTCCCTCAATAACATTCTTACAAGAATAACTTAAGCACCTGCCATGATAAAAATAATAACATGAGAGTATAGATACTACTATCAACCTTTCAGGAACTGGAACTGTGTCCTTCTTTTCATCTAAACAGCTTGAAAAAGAAAAAAAAGTTTATTCTAACTTCAAATTTAAAACCTAACATAGTCTGACCTGGGGCAAACCTGAATTTTAAGATACTTGTCTCATTGTGTCTTTTTCTGCTCCTGATTATTCCTCATGCCATTTCAGAGGTGGTACTTGAGCCTGTTACAACTAGAAAACCCACCCTTCTTCTTTATCTGAGATGCAACCTCAGAGGATTTTTTGCAACTTTGATTTAAGAAAAGTCCAAACTGACAGAATATTATAGATCCTGTACTGTACCATTTACGTACTTAAAGCTTGCTCCTTTGAGACTGAGAATCTTAGACAAAAAGCTAGCTGTATGCCTAAATAAATTTACATAGGGCGAGGCCAACATGTATTATTCAATCTAAAACTGTATTCTAAAATCAGTCTTTATATTCTTATATGCTTTAAAAACCTAGCCTTAACCAACACAATTTCTTACTCATGTAGTATTTATGTGAATAAATCTTTGAGCCAACAAAGTATTCTATAAATACCTTGACTGTATAATTCACTTTTATTCTCTCTATTCTCCAGTTTTTATGTGGGAAGTTAAAATCTTCTACCATTACACAATTCTAAAGAGTATTTCTTTCTAGCAATATCTCAGAGATCTCAGTTCCAGTTCCCATCCAGTCTCTTGGATAGTGCATAATATCTCTAATCCTTAGAATATATCTTGCAATTTTCCTGAAAGCAATTTTTTTTTGCTTAAGAAGATTCTGTTTTGTCCATACTTTAGAACCATCATATTTCTGTCTCATCTTTCCAATATTTTGAATTCTTCCTTCTCCTCCCTACCCCTAAAACTAGCACATTCCACAATGGTGTAAATCTTGACCTTGAACATATTTCTAGCTGACAGAAGCATGGTCTCAGAACCACTGGTACTAACATTAAGTTATACAGCTTTTATGTCTTGAATATCTTGTAGAATCCTGTTAGATCATTTTTTTAAGAAATCTGAAAATACACTAATTATTCAATATATAATTGTGAAATTTAATGTCAGGCTATAGATTATTTCACTATAAAATGTTTTTCTTTTGTTACATACAGTCTTACAGACAGTTTTTGCACACACTTCAGTGGGCAGTGTTTTTCTTTTGAACAACTGCTGATATTAAAAAAAAAAAGAAAATGAGAATTTTTTTATTAAAAATACATGTGTTCACATGATGTGCATAATAATAAAAGATAAAAAAAAATAATATTCAGACTATAATCAAGAACCACTGGGGAGTTTCAGGATATTCTTAGACTGTTAGGCAATCAGACCTGAGAGACCTAAATACAGGCTTGGCATATTTCAGAGCATGAACACCTATTAGCTCTTTCAGATATACACAGAAATTCTCAGTGTATCCCTAAACTGGTCCCCTTTCAGAGTCTTCTCTCTTTAATGTACTTACAGAAATAAAGAACTACTTTGTCTGACAAGATGTCATCA
This sequence comes from Formicarius rufipectus, assembly GCA_013399695.1. Lineage (NCBI taxonomy): Eukaryota > Metazoa > Chordata > Aves > Passeriformes > Formicariidae > Formicarius > Formicarius rufipectus. The sequence goes on from VXAU01000754.1 coordinate 234,984, forward strand.
CTCTGTACAAATATGGTTTTATTGAATGCATGGCTAGATAAGCAGAAATATGTTGCATTTTCTGTACCATGCCAGTGCCTGATACTGATTTCCATAATTCAATCAGAATGAAGAACCTATTTCAAACTGGAAGAAGTCATTAAATTGCCACCCAGGGCCTTCTACTTCAGAGTTTAGTCCTATGGTTTCACTACCTGAGATTCTTAGGTTGCCTTTACCAACTTCTTTCATCACTCTATGCTTCCCAGAGCCTGCACTGATCAAAGCTACTGCCTCCTCAGTCCAGTGAACCAGTCATTTCTAGAAATAATGTAGAAAAAAATCACTCTGTTAAGTTGGAATGACATCTCCAAACAATCACAAAATACATATATGTTCATAGACTGCATATGTCATACACAACTTTTTCGCAGACATCTCTAACACCTGTTATCACTGCAATGATGAGACTGCAAAACAGAATCACAATCAGGTACCTAAAGTTAGTTGATCTGGACCTGAGAGATAGGTTCTAGTCTAGAGAAAAGTTCTAATGGGCATAAACACAAGTTTCTGATGAGTATTGTGAAAGTCAGTGGGTTTTAAGAACACAATGAAAATCAAACTTGTATGTGTTTCGTTTATGGAGTTGAAATTTTCAAATTAAATAGGCCTAAATGTGGTAATGAGTGGAAGTTTTTCCTTCTATTTATTTTGGTTTCTTATTTAAGAAGGAAAACTACTATTTTGCTTTCTTTTATTCAGTTTGACATCTCTAGGGCAGATTGCATTTCTGGGAGTGGAATTGAAGCCTGACTTCACTGCGCCTCTATATTTGTTCACAGTGTTTTTCTTAGTCTAGACTTCTGAAATTACCTGAACACTCTGGAATCTAGGCCTTCATTTAAAACATTGAAAGCTTCTATGCTTCATAGATATGGAGAAAGGTTTGAATACGTGTTCAAATTAATCTTGACAGATTATCAACCAGGCAACAACAACAACAACAACAAAAAAAAAAAAGAAATGAAAATCTTTGAGGCATCATGACTTTTAAATTGATCTATGATAATTGGAGTTTCATTTAGAGGTATTCAGATGTTGAAATAGGTAACTCTGATCTCCATAGTGCAATGGGACAAAATGATCACTGGAATCACACACTGCAAAGAATGCACTATCAGCAAATGTATGCTTTAATTGCAAGAACTTATGCATAGACATTTCTGCCCTGATTTTAGCTGGAAATGTGATTTAGCCCAACTAGAAAACTAGACTATTTCATGCCTCCCCATCATCTTCCTTAGCTGAAGCAATTTTCAAAGAATAGCTAATTAATAAGAAGGACCCTGAGGAAGATGGGTTCTGGCATTCAAAGTGAGCAGGAATGGTGATCACAAAGTAGAAACAACATTTTTCAAATATTCACAGTTCTGGGCAACCAGTTGTCTCAATTTGGCACCATTTGGAGTGACAGAGACATCAGATGGAAGTCTCCTTCCTCTGATTCAATACTCCTGGTTCTTTCCAATACTGAGAGAGAGAGAGATCAAATACACCCAGATGTAAGTGAGAAGAAAACACAATTCTTTACCAAGAAGACTACTAAACAATATTGATAAAACTGGGTTAAGATAACCAGAAAAATTCCCAAACTCCCACTCACTGGACCAAAATGAGGCAGTGGCTGGCCATTAAAACTCGATAGTAGTGGTTTGGAGGGTCATTTATGGAGTGAGGCTGCCTTGCTGGCATAGGCAGTTGGAGGAGGGCTGTGGAACCCCAGGTCACTGGAAGGACCCACATGACACCTGCTGGATCCACTAATAAGACCTGGTCACAGCAGCTCCGGTGGCGGCTGTAGTCCCAGTCTGCTGAGGTGGTGGTAGAAGCCCTGGGCGGTATGAATCCTGTAGAGCAAGAGAAGGAGACTCTCAATCTGCTGAGTAAAGTCCAAGTATGGTCTTCTATTGGGCTCCGAGAAACTGGGAATGCCTCTGGTACTTCCCCTAGGGTGGAGACTTCCTCACTGGATGACTAATGCTGGATCACCAGTCATTTCAAGAGTCTTTGACACCTTCTAAGATGTTACCTTAACATGGTGGCTTGTTATGTGAGCACAGGTAGATCCATTATGGCCATCATCAGAGAAGAATATCTTCAGACCATGTGCATGAATTGCCCCGATGCCTCCTCAAGGGGAGATATCACAGATGAGTCATTTGTGTGAAGACAAGGAAACAACACTAAGCTCATAGCCTGAGGTGGTAGGTGTGCATGCTTTCAATACTTGGATTGCCTGAGTCATCAGCATTCTGGTCTTGTCACATTTGTGAATACATTCTTCACCTAGGATAACAGAGCACCACCCTAATCTTAAATCCCTCCTCACAGTATAAATTAGTAGGCATATTTGGGGAAAAGAGGAAAGAAAAGGGGGATACCAGTTTTTGTGTAACCCAGGGCACCAAGTAAAACTGAAGTCATCCAAGATGATTATTCCCTCTTATTTTTCCTTCACATGTTATCAAGAAGCCTATTCCCAAATAATACAAAAGTTCAAAATTTGCTTGTCTATTCCCCTACCTTATGAGGAACACAATTAACAGAACTTGTGAGCAACCAGAAGGTTATTTTTTAAAATTTGCTTTAGCTAATTACTATTTGCTGTACATAAAAATCCCTCACACTCTTTCTCACCTGGTGAAGGATTGACCAGGTTGTTATTTCTTCCAAGTCCATTTGCTCATTGCCAATTGTTTGTATTCTGTAGGAATGTCTGGTGCCTAAGACAGCTTCAGGTATTAAATAATGTCTCAGCAGGTTAGCTACTTATAACTGCAGCCACTTGGAAATAGTAGCAGTGGGAGAGCCAAGTGAGATCATCATATACATTTGAGAACAGAACAAGAAGTCATGGAAAACAAAAGTCTCTCACAGAAATAAATACTAGGAAAATAGTCCAATTATAGAACAAGCACATCGTAAGTTCTTTTTCTTCCTCTAAACAAGAACAACAGCGCTGCAGAAGCAGGAATTTTATATGGAAAGATCAAGTACTTTTCATTTACACCAAAATGAAGCTTGAACAAGACAAAGATTTTCCTCTTAATGCTTGTACTTCAGATGAATATTGGTGAAGGTGAAGAAAAAGGTCTTACCAAATATATGGTAAGCAAGATATATACTGACAAAAAAGATAGATTTCACTAAAGCCATTCATCTGGCAGCATAATTCCCAGTACTTTATTTGCTTACCTCATATCTAAATAGTTACTCAAAATTAAAATATAAAAAAAAATTTAAAAAAGAAATTAAAAAAAAGAAGGGAAAGTTAGTGAGCAGAGATGTTTTCCAGAGATATTGACTCCACTCCTGATGACTAACAAAAGAAATATAGCAACTTGTTCACAGTAGCTACTGAAATCTTAAAATCTATCGGTGAGCAAAAGATAATAGTGATGATATAGAATGGTCAAAATACGTTTCTCATAGCAAAGTGTGTTTCATGTATAGCATTTAATTTAGTTAATTATCTATCAGTAGGAATATCAACAGGAAATCAAGAATCATCCAAAGGTTCTCTTGTTTTGAGATCTTTCTGTACTTTTTATAAAAATTGTTGTATTTTTTATATGTCTCCATGTGAGTCCTTCAGTCCTTTGTATGCTTGTAGCAGTGATTCCACTGATTTTTACAATATTGTGCCCTTTATCTGGCTAGTAGTGAGGAAAACATTTTTTTCCCAATTCTATTATACACATTAATATGATAATTTGGGATTCTGTCATTTACTTTTACATCCTGAATGTGTGGGAGGGGTCTTAATTTGTAAAAGTAAAACATATATGAGCTGGTACTTATACTTTGATAGGAGTCTCTGCCAAGGTATTCCATCTTCCTGGGAAGGCAAATATTTAAAGACTAGAGTAGTGTTTTAAAAAAAATTTTTCTCTTGTACAAGTCCAAGCCTAAACATAAGTAGCAGTGAGGAAGAGAAAGGTGGATCATCAAACATTCTTTGACTTAAAGTAGTTACATTTCTTTCAAGTGCAGTGCATGAAAAAGTCATCAGTAATGTAAACAGATACCAAGGCAGGAGGCATAAAAGTTGCTGCCCCTGTTGGCCTCATGATCTACCCAAAATTCAGAGTTCTGCTCCTTAGTTCTATTAGAAGGAGGAATGGGTGGAGCCAGGTACTTTTGACACTCTCCTGTTTATTTGCAAACAGTGGAGGCTAAGTTTTCTTTCTCTCAGAATAGAAGGAATGAAAAAGCCAGAGGCAGTTTACTTGCTTGTAGTCCCAACCTCCTTCTCAACTGAACACCACTTAATAAATAGCTTCCTTTCACAGCAAAAAATGGAGGAAAGGTAAAAGTGCTTCTCTCTTTTTATCTTGGCCTTGTGGTTGTTTTATTTGTGGTGAACTCTGGCACTTTTAGTAATTCTCTTCAATTTATCACATCAGTCTGCCTTCCCCTCCTTTGTTGTTATCTCACAGTTATAAAAGTCCTAGAACTACAAAACCTAAGGTAGAATTAAGATGTTCACATAATTACAAACCTAAAAACTGTCTCAAAAAAATTAAGGGAAGTAATTAAATATCCAAAGTTTCCTGGTTGCTAAATCAAAACATTTCTGTTGTTTTTTCTTTGGACCTCTCTCAAAAAGAAGAATAGCTGGTCATGAACCAATTAATCTACTTAGCCTCACTGACAGATAGCAACAACATTTAACTAATTTCTGTGAATAAAATAACTTTACCACTAGTTTATTTGCCATCTGGAGGCACTTCTTCATACTCAACATGACAGTCAATCTGTACAGTGATACTGAATGTCAGACATCTGAGCATATCACCCCACTCCTGGGTATTTGTCTGCTTGGGCTTGTGGCCAACTTAAGTAATGGTGCAGGTGCCTGACCTTGAAGAGACCTACTGTCAAAAGCTCTGCTGAAAACCCTTGGTGGAGGCTCCCCCTGAATAGGTCTGCTAAGGTGCCCCAGTGAGGAATCCTCTTCCTTGCCCAGGGGCTGGTTTAAGATGAGGCTTGCACCCCACGACATTGCCAGAGCCACTGCGCAGTTACAGCCGTGCTTGCACCTGGTCACATACCCGCTGATCCACATCTGGACTCTGACCCACAGGCTGACCTCTGGACTTGACCTTAGATCTGCCTCCTGCTAGGGACTTGCCTGGCACATACTGGACAGCTGACTGAACTGGTTACCACCAGCCTCTTCCTCTGCTCTGGTGTGGCAGCTCCCTGATGCCCCTCGGGATGCCCCTGAGGGTTCCCCTTCACTCATGGCCCCCAAGGAGCAGCCAGCCCACACTTGAAGTTCTGCAAAAGGCAACAAAACCACTACCAAAGGAAATAAACAGCTTTCAGGCACCTGCATTGTACAGGAAAGCACTAGTTTAAACAACAGCCAGACCATATGAGTGGTCTGATGGCAGAATCTGGTAATTAAAAACAATCCAGGAGTGCCTGCACTGAAAATAGTGTGTGTCATAGTCTTTCTTTTCCAGTGTACCCAAAAGCACTACATGCCTGTCTCCCAATTACACCAAAAGATACAGCGCAAACTTTGCCAATCCTAAAACACTTACCAGAATTTGACCCTGATGCCTAGCACAAAGTGAAAAAAATGTAAATATAATCTATGTTGCAGACCCTTATAATGGATGGCATATTAATTTTTAATGCTGTTGTTTTAAAGATGCCTGGCTTAGTTCATTTAACAAGCCACAGAGATTTTAATGAAAAAAGTATTTGACTATCTCCAATAAGAACAGTAATAATTAAACTTATTTCAACTACATTATGGTTAGATACCTCAGGTTAAATGAATTCGCATCAGCTTCTAACACATTTACACTTATCATGCTCTGTCTTTTTTCTGTGTCTAGTTCAATAATGCTTCTTGAAAGATTGCGCTTATGGGGAAATATAATCCCAGACACTTTTTTTTTTTTTCTACATATATATTTATAGAGAAGGACCAATTCCTTCTGATCAAAGAGTAATTTATGAATAGAAGTCCATAACAAAGGAAAAGTCCTTCAGGTACTTGCTAGCTTTTTGCTAAGCTTGTAAACTAGATTCACATTGTGCTTTTTACATTCCAGGTAAAATGCAGATCCATTCTTGGTAAGCAATAATTTACTCTTCAATTTTATTTTTTTTTTATTAAATCAACAAGAGTGCTTGCACAGTAAAATTATACCTGTTGTGAAAAAGTAATGGAGAATCTGATCAACACTGATAAAAACAGAATGTTGAGACTAAAAGTACTATTAGCTCTGAGAAACACTTTGAATTAAAAAAAAAAAAATAAAATGAAAAAACCCATAGGGTATACTAGTTTGCTGGTGAACTGAAGTTAGAAATTAGTTATAAAGAGAAATATCAGAATATAATAAAGGAAAACGGAATGGTCATGAAGACCAAAAAATGGTAGATTAACAGTACAAGGTGCAGTTCCATGTAGGCAGACAGCTCTGAGAAATTAACTATAAAGTTGGAGTTTATCCCTGGAAACTTCAAATGGATCACAGAAAAGAGAATGACACACAGAAAACACGTCCACCAATATGAGGAGATTGGAATATGCAACTTTAGATCTAGAGTATACCCCTGTCTACAGAGAGAGAAACATGAATAGTATTTTTCTATGGAGGTTGTCTCAGCTAGATCATACACTTTTGGTCACCTGTGTTCATGAACTCAGACAAGCCAAACTTGGGGAAGGTTAACCGGACTCTTTCAGAGAATGAAAACCATATTGTGTTAGCTGAGATAGAGATGTGTGGCTTGCTTAGTCAAGCAGGAAATATGAGTGGGGGTGTCATTGCTGTGTATAAATGTCTAAAACAGAGAAAGAATGAGAGATATTCAGATGTATAGATCTAATTTGGCATAGGTATGAATGAACCATGAATACATTAACTGCATAGATTATTTTGAAATATCAGAGTGAAGTGCTGAACAGCTTGTTTAGAGGCTTGAGGGAGAACACCTTCAAGGCTTTTCAACTTCTCAGTTCTAGGAAGAGGTCAATTGATGCATAACAGGAGATGAACCTGGAAAAGCTGATGAACCAGGAGCTCTCTCCCAGTCTTGTGGTACCTGAAGTGGCATGAAGGAGAAAATAAAGATCAGCAAAAACCAAGCTCTACTAGGCTGGACACCAGATTACAGTTCTTTTACTAATCTATCTTTTTCACTTTTTTATGTTGCTCTGAAATACAGGGTCATTTAATCTTGGTGGAATTGTTTACCATTTTGCAGACAAAATATATATACTATTTCTATTGTAAAAAAAAAAAATTGTAAGAACTACTGTAACATTATAAAATGCTGTTACAGAAACATTTATTGTTGCATCACCCTTCCACAGACCCATGCTTGATCTGAATCATATTCTCTGTTCACCATTTTAAATGGATACAGAATGGATTAGGGCAGAAAGGCAAAGGAGTTGTCCAAATTTCTCAAGAGCTGTACAGAACACTGAAGGGAAGTGAGTCCTCGAATACTCACAATGTTTCTCACATTGGTGGAGCTTACTGAAAATAAGCCTTTTTAACCAATGAGAGTGTTTGTCCCCAGTCATATAAATAATATAAGGGGGAAGTTAATTCAGCTCCTTCCTAACCATCCAGTTCCTTCTTTGGCCCACTGAAGCACAGGCTGGCTCTCACCACTGCAGGTGGTGAATGTTTCCCTATGTACTGCTCTGTCAGGGATCTTTTCTGCTACATTGCTAGTACCAGAAATGACATTGACCTGTAGAAAATCAGAGCTTTGTAATGCTCATGCTGTGTCACTACTTCAATGACTGTCACTTCAGTGACATTTTGGTTGCTCTCATGCACAGCATTTAGAATGAGGAAACTCTGAAACCACCCTTCTGTCAGAAAGCTGGAGCTCAAGCAGGGCTTGTGGAGCTGTAAGTGACCAGGTTCTGTTATAGCTGCATTTATATGGATTTTATAGGGATGTTTTTTTTTAAGGAGGATGGCTTCCTATCCAGGTTCTCTGCAAGGGATAGGAGAACTGCTCTGTAGTGAAAACAACCTAGATGCTCTCAGTCTTGTTCTACTTCTTGCAGTGCTAAGGCTATGTTTACTGTTTTGCTCCAAGATGCTGGTCTAAACTCACAGCTCACACATAATCTTGCAACCATGTCACATATCTCAAACAGCGTGTTGATGATTGTCCATGCATTTCTCCAAGCTACTGCTGTCTTGCACATGACTACAACACTTCACGCATATTTAAAGGCCAGTAATTATAATTCTTTTTTCCTGTTGAGTTTGGGGAAAGCTGTGTCCCCAGCACAGACAATGAACAGCAGACTAGAATGTCCCATGGGACCTCCCAATCCTTTTTATGTTCTACCTTCTATTAGATTGTTCCCAAAGGACATGTCAATAAGGAAGGTTAAGTGTGATCTTCCTCATTTATTTCAGGCACATACAGTATCTTCTGGCCTTGCCAGCTATCTCCACATTGCATGTTATATGGGGAGTCTTTAGAAAAACCAGTTATCCTGCAGGATTTGAGGTACCTTTGGCAAGGCCATTCTAGACCCTTGGTCATACACTAGTTTGCCTTTAGCTCATGTACTTTTTTAATCATACATGTCTTCCCTATACATCGATGTATGACAGTATATCCACCCTAAACCAAGGGCTGAATATGCTACCCTGGAGTAGACACTTTCAATTCTGTAATCTTAGGCCATATTCATGTCACGTGCATTTACACACCCCCATAGACTTTAATACCTGCACCAGCCAGCCTTTGCTTGGCCTCTTCTAGAGTTTTCTTCTGTCCTTACTAGCTTTCCTCCCCTGACTTCAAAGAAGTTTCCCTTACATTGTTCACCATGTCCCATCATTTCTCTCTTGCCACAAGAATGTTATAACAGCCTGAATGAAAGAAATTTCTCAGCTCCCCTCATCAGTCAAATGTTCGTTATTTGTAAATATTTGTAAATAACAAAAATGTCCCTTGGACTCTGACCAGAACCCACTGCACTACAACCCAGACAGCTTCTTCTTCAACCGGCATATAACAAGGTTTACCTTTAACCACACATATGTTCTAACAATTTTCCAACACTTTTCCACTCCTCCCTGGCTCCTTCCACCAAGTGGCCAGGTCCCAGCGCCATACCCATCTTTTCACTCTATTTCATTGCCAATAACTGGCTTGGGAGTCCTCTCTTTTCTGCACAAAGCTACCAGCCTTACTGGAACTGGCTCCTTTTTCCAAGGATGGTGGCTATCAGTTGGTACTTAGATCATGTTCTACCTATTCCCAGATGATATTGTGTCAGGAGATATTAACTCATATTAACTTTGAAAAATGTTTTTACTGTTCACTGCAAATCAACTCTAAGTCTACAGATAAACAGGTCAAGGAAAAAGGGCAAACCCTAAAAAAAGGCCTCTGTCTAAGGGCACTATGCTATTTGGAAGCAAAAATGAATATACAAGGCAGGTATATATAAAAAATAGCAGCCTTCTGGAGCCAGTATACCTAACAAAAATATCTACCTGTCATGGATAAGGAGAAGCTTGCACTTGTGTTGAGAACACTGTGTATTACTTAGAATCAATGGCTTATTTCTAGGTCTGGTTTTTTACTTAAATAAAATAATAAAATAAAATAATAAACATCAGCTTCAATTAGGTCAAACACTGTCACAAAGCAGTGACATTTCAAATGCCTTTATTTACTTGAGTGTCTGGGAATCCCTCAGTACCCCTTCAAACAAAACACACAGATTAAATACCAGCTGCAGCAGGTTATTTAAAGAAAGGGAAGGAAAAGGAACACAATATTGTCTGAGAAACAAGAATTTCCTCTCACATCAAATAACCAGTTACATGACAACACTGGTGTAATACCTCCAAAGTGCATGGAGTACATGTGACTCAGACTGTGGTGAGAGCTGAGGAGCCAGGGGAGCTCTACTTCAGGTGATGCATGGATTCTCTTCTGCAACTCCCCACCAGGTTTACATCCCAACAGGGTGAAGTTTAGTATCATGCCCTGGATGAACATCATTCTGCTACCTGTTGTTGGCTGTTGCTGGCTTAGTCATGGGTCATCTAGTAAGAGGTTTCCTGGATGCCTGTGGTGAGAGGAGGCATTCACATATTTGCTTGTAGTTTGAATAACTCCTTTGGGGTACCCTTAGTTTGAAAGCTTGGATGTCTTCTTCCTTCCCCTCCTCTTCACTGGTAATGATGTCTTCCCCTATCAAGACTGTGCTGAGCATTCCTAAGGGCCATATATCAGCTTTCATAGAATCACAGAATTGATAAGGTTGGAAAAGATCTTTGAGGTTACCAAGTACAACTCTGCAGCTGAAGTCCTTCTGTAAAATCTCTTAACTGTGCCAGAAGAGCCAGGGCACAGTCTTATAAACATTCAGTCTGCAAGCTGAAAATTCAAAAACCTAAATTCAACATTTGTTCTTAATATTTTTTTTCTTTTTATATGTGAAGATATATAGATATAAAAAATCTTTGAAGATTACTTGGATTTTTTTAAAAATACTATTTTATTTGTTCTGCATCCATAGTATTTCCCATTGCTGTGTTACTGTACAAATACAGTGGATAACTTTCTTATGACTATTACAAAAGTAAAGATGTCACAGTGTGAATTACAGCCAGGTCCATAAATTTTCTTGCCCTTTTTTCCTTTGGAAACGTTTTGGAGTTTGTTTTATTTTATTTTATTTTATTTTATTTTATTTTATTTTATTTTATTTTATTTTATTTTATTTTATTTATTTTATTTTATTATTATAAAGGATAGCACCTGACTAGCATCAGAGAGGATTACTGGAAGCCTATCATTTAGGTTTTCGTGAAAAGAACGAGGAGCATAATGAGCATTCCAGCAGCACAGAGGTAAAGTAGCTTTACATCTGAAAGTTAAGAGATGCTTCAAGAGGCATCATTTTCTCCCTTGATAAACCATTTGCTGTTTGCACATGCTGATCTAAATTTAATATGAAAAACCTGTAATTCTTTAAAAAGAAAAACAGCCAAAGGGAAATGATGTCTTTCAATATACAGCAGAGCCACTAAAGGTATAGCAGAACACTTTACCAAATAAAAGGTCATATGAGTTAATTAGGCTTCTTTCCTCTTCCATTTCATAAGAAACAAAGTTACCATGGAGACTCACTGGATAATGAATTCTATTTTGGTACAAAAATACCTTTTAAAAAGAACATATTTAGTGAGGAATTTTCAAAGTGAGTGTCGTGGGGGGGGNAAAAACAACAACAACAAAAAAACAACCAACCAACAAACCCAAAAACCACCAAACGAAAACTACATAAAAACTTTACTCTTTCGTTTTCATTTGCATCTGCAGTAATTTTTCTGTCCCTGTTGTCTGGTGATTGTCTGGGAAGAGTTCTCTCTTCTGTCCATAGAACAAAGAGACAGAACAAACAGCTTTGGTAAGGCAGTAGCTGTGCCTGGTTAGATAGCAGCCTAACAGGACAATGTACCTGTGAATCTGATACTCCTGGGACCCTTGAAGTCTATGAACCTCTGCAGATTTTCTATCTAATATCATGGACCCTAAATTCCCTGCACAGAAATTGTTCTGTGTCTTTTATTATGGTTCTCAACCTGGAAATCAGATTCACAGGACAGAGAAAAGACTTCTCCTGGAGCTCTGTGTTTCATTCGTGGTAGAGCATTGAATCAACACTAGAAGAAAAGGTGTGAAGAAGAGTAGTTTCACTCAAGGTTTTTGTATGGTATCGATGCCTAATTCAGAAGAAGGCCTCCCTCTGATGGATTTTCTATTGAGACAAATATTTCAATACCACTTTCATCATGACAGATAGTGTGAAGATTGGTTCTTGGGCAGAGTTTGCTCTTCTCCAGACCATGCTTTGAATAGGTGGCTGCTTCAGGGCTTACCACCCCATGTTGAAAGGACATCTATACATTTCCATAACAAAAGGAGTTGTCATTATCATTTATAGTTGTTATAATTTTTATGAAAACAAGTTTGTCTCATGGAGACTGTGAATATAATTCTAAGTCTCTGAGTTTTAATACTGTAGGTTTATATTTCCTGTAGTTTTTCATTCACGTTATTGGATGATATATTTTTTCACCTGAAGGAATAGTCTCAAAACCTTTTCTGATTTTGTAATTAAGTTTACCTTGATGACAAACTTTTTATGTGAGCTTTCATATGAACACAGCGCAAAATTGTATTTCCAGTCACAGAAAAGCTAATGAAAATAGATAATAATAAAAATTATATTACATTCAAAATTGTTAAAATGTTACTTTTTTCATTATTCTGTTTAAGAACTCTAGTGTTCAGTAAAAATGGATTAATCTTACTCAAAACCAGTTCTATATAAGGTGCACATAGTAAGCATACTTTGAAGGAGAATCAGTACCTCTGCACTAGATAAAATACATAATGAAATATAAATAGCATATGTAACCTAATAGGTGGGGAACACTCCATAATGCTAAAGGTATTTTTTCTCATTCATTATTAATTCCTTGCTTTTCCTTCCACTTAAAACAATTTAGAGAAATAATTGCACATACTTCAACTTAAATATTTTGTTAAAATAATAGACCCTTCTTGTCTTTTCAACACACTCCTAAGACCTTGGATGCAAATGGGCTTTTCTGAAATTTATCACAGAGTCCTTATCAAGCAGGCAAGAAGGCAAAAACATCTGGGCGATTTTGACTGCTGTCTCCAGACAGAGCAGGTAGAAGCTGTGTGGAACCAAGTGTAATCTATCATATGGAAGGCTTACTTGGGGCACTTGCTAGAAGTGAGACCATTTAGAAGGGAAGTAATTTTTCTTAAACTTATTCCCTGAAGGACATGAGGAAATATTAAATATTTAATGACTGCACAGAAAAATAAAATTGCCAACTTTAACTCAATTAAGTCTGATTGATGCTCTGTTATTTCTACAGCTGCATAGATGACTAATAACTTGACATATGCCTATAGTTTCTTAGAGAAATACAAAATAGCCAGTAAAATATTGGAAATATTGCTATCAGATAATATGCCAAGTTGGAAGGGACCCACAAGAATCACTGAGACCAACTCCTAGCCCTGCGCAGTACCATCCCCAAGAGTCACACCATGTGCCCAAGGTACTGTGCAAAAGCTTCTTCAACAGCCTTGGTCCTGTGACCACTTCCTTGCAGAGCCTGTTCCAGTGCCTGACCATGTTCTGGGTGAAGAACCTGTTTCTAATATCCAGTCTAAACCTTCTTTGACACAACTTCAGGCTATTCCCTCGTGGCCTGTCAATGGTTACCACAGAGAAGAGGTCAGTGCCTGTCCCTCTTCTTCTCCTCATGAGGAAGTTGTAACTGCAATTAGGTGTCTCCTCCGGTTCCTCTTCTCCAGGCTGAACACACCAAGTGACCTCAGCCGCTTCTCTTACGGCTTCCCCTCAAGGCCCTTCACCAGCTTCACTGCCCTCCTTTGGACACTCTCTAACAGCTTAATATCTTTCTTACGTTGCATTGCCCAAAAGCGCCCACAATATCCAAGGTAAGGCCGCCCCAGGGCAGAGCAGAGAGGGACAATCCCCTCCCTGGATTGGCTGGTGATGCTGTGCCTGATGCTCCCCAGGACAGGGTTGGCCCTTCTGGCTGCCAGGGCACTGCTGACTAATATTCAACTTCCCAGTGACTAGGATCCTCAGGTCCATTTCTACAGCAATATCTTTGATGGATTTTGTAATTAACTAGAAGAATTTCTCTAGCACACAAACTAGATAGTCACTTTCAAGATGACACACTCAGGTCATCACAAATAGTGGTATTGGAAAATTCAAAAAAAAAGTTCATAATATACAATTTCTATAAAATATGTACTTTTAATGAGTTTTCAGAGAGTGAAGTCATAACATAGGCCTGTTCTTACTATTTCATTTATTTGTATTTGATATTTAAAAAGAATAGATGTAAACTTGATTTTGTAGTAAAGTAGTAAATCAGCAGTATGTAAGGTGTTGTCAGTTAAAATATGAATCTCTGTTACAACCTGAAATAACATTAAGGAAGGAAAAGTATCAGAAAGAGTAAAATTAGCTACCTGTACAAGAAACGGCTACAGATATAATTAAAGCATAAAATCATGTTTTCCTTCCACCAATCATATACTAAAAAACATGTGGAAGAGTACCTGCCGAGTGGGATTATATTGTCAGACTTAAGATGCATGAAAGTGACATATTGAGCCTGAACTAATCTCTGTGGCATCCTTTATGATCAAGAGAGGAAAACAGACACTATCAAATAAGGATTAATGTACCTTTTTTTCTACTCTGATCACAGGACATAATTTCTTCTACTCTACTAATAATAAAAGAAGCCCAAGGTGTTCAGATTTTCTAGTTTTAACATGCTCAAACTAAGGATTATTAATTTCCCTTGTATCTTGTGAAAACACGTATTTTTTAACTGTATCCTCCAATTTAGTTACAAGAACTTCTATGAAAGGGGAAGAATGTACCACATTTTATTAATACCCAGAACAGACTGAGCATCCCATGGTTGTTTGCATCTTAAATCACAAGTGAATTTCTGGGAATGTTTTGGGGGTTTTTTTGGTTGGGGTATTCTTTTTTTTTTTTTTTTTTTTTNCCTAATCAAAGCTTTTCATTGATATATTGGTACTTGAATACTGCTTGCAAGGTGTAGATCTAACCTCTTTCCTGTAGAATTGAAGGTCATCTAGTTGCTCTGATTCTTATAGCCAGAAACTCTATGGGCAACTGAATTCAAGGTAGTTCATTTGCACAAAAATGGTTGTCCACATATTTGTATTCATTTTATAGGTATCTTTGGATCAAGATGTCCCTCCTGTTCTACCCAAAGCATGAGTGATTAACATCTCTTAAGTATAACAATGCCACTATTGCACTGTTGTGCAAGGTAACCTTTACACAAGGTTCACAAGTAAAGATGTCCCACTTTGCAATTCATGTCTATAAGTAACTTTTGGAAGATATGGACATTTTCTCTAATATGGTGATCCATCCAGAAAACAAAAAAAATGCATCAAAACTGCTGCAGCTTCATTATAAAAACATTGGCATCTTTAGTACCAGCCAATTGGACTTTTGCCTTCATATGAGTCAAGGCCTTTAGTTCTATGATGAGGTCAAATATACTTCTCTCAGGGTTGACTCCTCACAATTGCTTTATCAATGTAGCCTTGGAATTCTGTAACAGAATCACTTAGTGTTGCTCCTTTTATCAGAGAAATAGACGTTCCTCAGCTACACTGCTGATAACACATGGACCAGACAGGGTGTAAGTCATCCAGTGAGAATGTCTTTGATGGTTTCAGTTTACTCTTCATTTTTTAATCTCCAAAGATTAAGGCTCTCTGAGGTACCCCGTGATTGCATGCTACAGACATTTTTAATATTGCTTCTATGAACATATTTGTTTTGTTTTAATCCGTCTTCTTTTGCATTGTCATTGGAATCCTTCTTATGAAGATTTGCTGAAGAAAAAAGTTGTTAGACCTTCTATACTTGCACTACTGATCTTCCTAGATAAAATATTTTTCTTTTCTTCTTCATAGTAAACAACTTAATTACACTGTGGATGAACATGTAGGGATGTGCCAAGACATGCAACTCTAATTGTTAATTTTTAATTATGTGATTCTTCAAGTAGGAGCAACAGTCTGAGAACATAGGGTTTGATTTTCAGTATATTCATAGTTTTTATAATTTTAATAACTTTTAATCATTTAAAGAATTTACAATTTTATCAATCACTTTAGTGTAAATCAAAATATAAAGTAAGAAAATGTTTTGTAGGAAATGTGCATTTGATGAATTTTTGTTAGGGGCAGCAGTGTGTTTTGCTTAGGTAAAAAATTTTGAGAAATTTCCTGAAATTAGCTGAGATTCTTTGAAAAAACAGCAGTCATTTCATAGATGGGTATGTATCCACATATCCTGCAGAGTATCACTTTGTGGCATTTTAAGAATTTTCATTATAGATGGGAAAGAATATCTTCTTCCAGGGGTTTATCTTCCAGACTCAGACTGTAATTCACAAGTGAACAGAAGAAACAAATCCAAAATAGCAAAAGGCATGTGTTTTTGACAGAAATAGAAATTCTAAAGAAACATGAACACACAGAGCTATGAAAAAGCTCAAAATTCCTGCCATTTAACATTAGTACTGAATTGTGTCATAGCACCCAAATCTTCTGAAAGCCTGACTGCACTGTTCTGCTGTATTGCTGGAGGCGATGCGGGCAGGAATTCTACCTTACCCATGATTACACTGTATTTCTTCTCCATTCATTTCAAAACCCAGGATAAAGTGTCCAAACCCGTTCCTGTAAACAGCTTAAATTCAGTCCAAGTTCCTATTGCCTTCAAACTCCACCTGTCCTTGTAGCTTGGCACATCAAAGCACTCCCAGGAAAGGTCATGGTTTCCTTTGTGAAAGGACTCACATAATTTGTTATACTTGACATCCTCACTGCAAGGTTTCCTCCAGAATTGCCAGCTAAATATAGCCTCCCCCTCCTAACATAATTAAGCTACTACTACTAATAACTACACTATAGCCAATACCATGTTTAATAGCTACCTAATTAATATGAATTAATTGGGGCTTGGGTCTTCCCTGTGGCAGTGAAGGCACAGTTATCCTTTCTTTTAAAATACCAGCGGGATTTTTCAGGTCTGCATACCCATATGTAAAACACAGAACCCCAGGCAAGTGAAAAATAGGATAAGTATTTAACCAAAACCATAAACAACTTCCGCACTAAGCCTTTTTAGTGATTAAAGTAATTTACAATCTTCCTTTTCCCTTGGATATCTTTCTACTTCATTTGGAATGCAATCTCTTGCTCCCTTCTTTGTCCTGATTTAGACATTTGAATCTGGTTTTTCCATTTTATTTTGAGCTTATTTTATTTTAAAACAAATTTTTTGAGCACTAATTGAAGTAATTGTGTTCATTAAAAATGCTATTTATATAGTATGTCCTAAGTGGAAGCACTTCATAAAAATGAAACAAATACAAAACAAATATACATGGGATTAAAAAATAGACTATCAAAGAGAAACAGAAATTCTAAGTGAAACATGTCTAAGTTTAGAGAACTTAGAAAATTTATAACTAAAGCAGAGAGACAAGTCTCCTTTAATTTCAAAACAAAATTTAATTAAGGTATGATAAATGGAAGGATAACAGTTCCAAGCTATGAGATATATATATATATATGTATATTCAAGAGAAAAAAACCAGAACAACCAAGACTGAACGAATAAAAACTCCTGGATCAAAACCCCCCCACAAACACACACACAGTCTGTCCCCGGTATTTACGGGTAGCAAGTGACGAGACGAGTGACCGATGCTGGCGTGCCCCCGGGGGGGTTGGTGGATGGGAAGAAAGGCTCCGGTGTGTCCCTCCGAAAGGCTCGGCTTGTGGTCTCCTGGCCTCGGGTTGGAGCTTCTGATGTAAAAATGTTCTCTCACGTCTAGGATGGCCGCCGCTGGCTCCCTCACAGAAGGCCCGAGGTAAGGGGGCCCCCCCCGGATAGTGATGTCTTCCTCTCTCCCTCTCTTGGGCAAAGTCAAAGAAAAAAACAATCCAAAAAGGCTCCATAAAATCCAGGTATGGGAAAAAGAAACAGCAGGAAAGGCAAAGAAAGAAACCGAACTCAGGGGTTTCTCTCTCCACCGTCTCTTCACTGCCCACTCCCAAAACTGAGCCTGTCTGCTTCCCCCCACCCTAAATCACCGGTCAATCTTGCTTCTTTGTTAGAGGCAAATGGACTGGGGTAGGCCCATTTGTGCCTCATTCTGGCGGTGGGGGAAGAAAAAATTCCATTAGATTCTGAACCTATAACAAACATTACATCCAAAGTGGAAATAAACCATTGCAGCTTTGTTGGTATGAAGGGAAAAGGCCTGAATTCCACAATTCCTACCCGAACTCAAAATTGAGAAGTCAGGGGATTTTTTTCACACTGAATTATAGTCTGCTTTGTGTCTTGCTTTTGAACTTTTAGTCAAACAAACTATGTTCTCGAAGCACTAGTAAAATAATATAATCATATGTCAATTCCTCATGAAAGGAAAACCACCATTAGAAATTTGGCAAATACAGTGCATTTCATTAAGTGTTCAAAATGACAGCATAAAAAGTCAGTACAGCATGTTGAAGCAATGAGATAAAACACTCAGCAGTTTCATCCATTTAGAGAAAAATAAATGAAATATTGGCAGCCTGGGAAGGAAATCCATTGAATAGAAATAGAACAAGCTGTTGTGCCCTTCAAAATCTGTCTTTTTCTGTATCACTAAGGCCAATGGCCCCACACTGTAGTTAACATTCAAGCTTATCATAAGTCTTATGTATGATATTTGGTAATGCTCTGTTTTGTGAAATATGTTTGTTTGAAATCACATTAGCATATGCCAGCTGAGTGCAAGAATCCAACCTGCCAATAATTATTGTCTACTGTTTCCTGTGACTAAACCATAGGCATATGAAGGTTGATGAAGTAATTTCTCAGAAAAAGATAATGCAATAAATAGAATGTACTTCATTAAAAATCAGAAACTCCAGACAGTAGTGCAGAGTTCAGTAATTTTAGACTTACATAACTGTTTTAAAAAATGTTGTGTTTCATTTTTTGTCTAATTGAGACTTCTTACGCTCCTTTGTGACGAAAAATAAATCCACATTTTCATTTTTGTAAGTGTATTAGCATTTGCCCACCTGTGTGCATCAGCGCATAAATATAAGAAAAAGCCATTCTCTTCTTGTGTCAATCCATTACTTTGATTCCTTGGTGATTTTGCAGGCCTAAGCAAAATCGTTCAGAGCACAAGTACAGAGGCCATTATCCCAAGGGAACCCAGGGATAAGATGCAATATAACACATTAAATCCATTTATTAAACACTATTGTTTGAAGTCTTCAGAAGAAATTACTTCAGTAACTCCTGGAAAACTGTGGTTGTTAATTCTCTTGTGAGGAGAATGGTTTCTGAGGAGGATAAAAATACTTGTATGCCTCTATGGTCCTTCTTTCTTCATCAGTTTCTCTTCATGCTGAAGTACCTATCTTGAAGATTTTTTTTTTTCCACAGCTCTCAGTATTAAATGTTTAGAAATCTGGTTCTGTGTTTGCACAGTATGCACAGAACGTCAGCTACTTTATAACCCTACCTTTTTATATTATCTCTGAAAGCGGACACATACAGTTTCAGTTTTTTGCAGTAAGCTCAAAGTTGCTGTTTTCATGCGCCAAACGTGGCCGTTGGCAGCTCATATTCTAGCCCATGCAATTAAATGATCTTGGGCAGTGGGCCATGCCCAGTACACAAAGGCAGGGCAGGACACTAGTTTATAGAAACAGAAATGGAGTAACTGCACCACAGCCCCCAGCCCATTACCTGTCCCCACCTCTATACCCCACCTTGCACTACTTCAGACTGAGCAACGTGTGAAATCTAGCCAGTAGAGGTGGGCACTGTGAGAGGTTGATCTTACTCTGTATATAATGGTGATTCAGAGACAACAAGAAAAGAATTCATGCCCTGTAGAGGTACAATTCTGCACCCTCAGTAAATGCCTGAATTCATTCAAATCAATGGCTCTCTCCTGTTTACAAGGTTTATGAAGATATTAAGCCCTAGAGGCCTGAACTGACGGTAGAGAACTGATGAAATCTCTATGCTATTATGGAGTTTTATCATTGTATTGTTATGTTTTACTTGTAGGATTTTCATATATGCTACTGATTTACATCCTTATGATGGAAAACTCTATGATGTAGTTTACCTTAGGACTGGGACACTGGCAGTAGGTTGACAGAGCTGCATTGCTATGTTAGTCAGAGAAGTCCATGTTTGAGCACAGCATAGGAGAAGTTTGCTCTACAGTAAATGGAAGATGACCATAGCGAGATACAAACATAGCTATATGTGATTAGGCCGAAAGTGATTGGAGAAATCTGTGCATTTTTGTCTTTAATGAAGCCACATAATGACTTCCATGATTTTATTGCCTGATGCAAGAAATTAATTAATTGAATACAGTTTAACTAGATGTTGACAATTGACAGTAATTCCTACTGCCAAGAATGGTGCCATGATTTATAGACCACATAGAAAATTGGTTCCAGTTTTTCTATTACAATTCTCATGTATCTTATTATAATGTTCTGATATTGGATTTTGTATGTTACTTGTAATTCTTAACAAAGTAACAGTAGGACTTAACAAATTGACATAAAGCCCAAAGATTGCTCCCTGTGTGGGGTTAGGGACAGACCATATCTAAAATTCATGAATCTTCTGATTTAGTCCCAGTCACTTAGAAAATAACTTGATAATGTAAAACGTTTTCTATAGCAACTAGGACCACATCATAGAGAGGTACTCTTTTATTATCTTGACAAGGTCTCCAAAGGAAGAAGCAGTGAAATACACAGTAATTTGCTGTATTTAGTTTATCACTGCATAAAAATCAGTAGTAATAAATATTTGCAATAAACAGCTGTAAAAAGCAGAGAGACCAGAAAAATCAAGTGGTCACTTCTTTTATTTTGGGAGAGATGTTAATGGCTCTCTTTGTGTGTGGCCAGGCCTTTCACACACTAGTGCAAATGTATGGACAGAAAAGAATATCTACAGAACACTAAAAGATGAAACTGTGAAAGCTGTTATCCCTGGCTGTCTTCCCAAAGAAACCAGGCAGCTATTGTATTCTCAGGCATCCACTGCATTTTAAGTTCCTTAAATTTTCTATGTTTATGTATGGAGGAAATTGAACTGTAGAAGTAAAATGACTAGTTTAGCAGCTATGAGTTCTAACTAGCAACTGTGAGCAATAAAAGAATCACTTTAGTCTCACTTCTATAAAACTGGTGAAATTAAGTTCACTGCCTGCCTTAGTTAATTTTCCATCATAAGAGTTTGCTAACAGATTAGCGCTCATTTTAAAGCTGAAGCACTAGTTAAGACTCAAGTGAAAGAAAATAACTTCTCCTTCACTTACTAATGAAAAAGCCCCAAAATATCTATTTGTTCTGCCAACCTCATGATTGAATTTAAGTAGTTGTATTAATTTACTGACTTGATAATCTGATATCCTTGATTTATTGATTCAATTTCAATTACTACCTTGATTTATTTCTTGCATTAATCCATTATTAATTAATATCAGACAGTAATAAAAGCTTTAAACAAAGTTGTATATATTAAATTCTAGATTAGCTTGTCCTTTTAATAAAATTCATCAAAATAATGTGTTTTGATACATTCTTTTTGCTTGCAACATGGGCCAATTCCTCTAAAACACAGGTGTTCAGATGAAGTATTTTAAAACCATCTAGTACTACTTTTAAATTCATACCTTTTTCTCCCACAGTTATGTCACGTTAGTCAAAAAAAAATTTGTGATTTGTTCCATGAATTGCTATTTACTGGCACTCCCAATAAGAAGTTGTCTTAGGAATGTTATCACTATCACCAGCAGAAAGAGAATAAGCAACTGGACATTGTGATTAAAAAGAAAGTAAACATTTACTATTTAAAATCTGAGGTTTTTTTGTCTCAAAACAGTCAGTATTCCTCCTTAGCTGGGTCAATATTGTTTCATCACCTCTTTCCTCTGTAAACAAATAATAATTATTTTATTGAAAATTAAACATGAAATATATGAATAATGAAAAAAGAAACCAGACTGGTAATGATTTATTGAATTCAAAAGACAGAATTATGCAAATAGTGAATCAACAGTGAGTTTTAATACTTAGTCAACAGTTTGTTCTAGGCAGATCTGTCACAGTAGCACATGCCCTTGGACCTAGTAGGGGACAGCATGGAAACTGTACAGAGAGACAGCAGGTGTGCAGAACCCTCTCCTGCCACCTGAAGACTTGAAGCCAGTGGTCCGTCAAGGCAGGCAATACTGTGCCATGGCATTAACTATGTATGGATTATCTCATGGTTTTACCTGCTCCAGTTTCTACCCACAACGTGATCCCAGTATGTGCGTGCATGAACCGACACAGTCACTGAAGACAATGCTTCCAGATACAGCAGTGATTCCTCTGTATGCTTTCTAGGAGGAGTGACAGTGTGCCAATGACAGCAGTGGTGATAAGAGACCTCAGCTTTTTCTGTAAAAGCCACATTCATCACAGTGCTGAAGGACAGAATCGTGATGTTGCTACCATACCGAAAGGACTAACTCATCTTGAAAGGGTTCCCAGCCAAACTGCAAAAACTTGGATGGTCAGTCAGCGTAACGCCCTAAGATTTTGCTCAAATATTGAGTCAGCCACTCTGTTACACAATCAACATCCGATCTGAGAGGATTTCATGATGGTGGTGTCCTCCAATAGAAAACTAGGCAGATGCTGCTCATCCCAGAGTGAGACCACGGTAAAGTCCAGTGGGTCTTGCCATTTCATTTACCTGGAACATGTTCAGCCAGTCTCTCAAGCAGCACTTGTGAGCTATCTTCCTTTCCATCAACTTTCACTGAGTCAGGGCATAGCAGAGTAATGCAGATTCCATGGTGCTGCAGCTGCTTTTGGCAACTTGTGATACACTTACCTTCTAGCCTGAAAAAGCTGATTTAGATATTACACTGAAGAATCCATGCTAATATCAGAAATCATTTATCTGTAAGAAATCAGTGGTCTCTGTCATCAAAGGGGGATTAATGCTCATTAAGCTTTCTACCCTTTGGAAGGCCCTAGAGGACTTACATGACTTAGTATATAAACAAATTTATAAGAGTCTGATCTTTTCACCAACAATGCTATGAGGCTCACACTGGCCCTCCAGAAAAAATTTTCATTATCTACAAGGCATAAATTTGGATTGATGTTGGAAATGCATGCCGAGGAAATTGCTGCTTTAAAGCAGTTAATCATCTGTATAAATGCAAACTACAAATGTAGACAAATAATACATATGAACCCTTGTTATTGCTCAAAGACACCATGCGTAATCAGGAAACCTGTTCACAGATTTATGAAATTCAGCAGAACTTTCTATTCTTCACTGCAAAAGTGGTATGAATTCAGGACTTAAAGAAAATCGGATTCAAGCAAAATTGAAATGGAACTAAATAATGGACAGTTATGTAAAAATAATCCTGCATATTTTAAAGATAAAAATGACGGGGTTTTGAGATGTTATTTGCTTGTATGGTGGTATTCTTAAAAATCAAATTTTATTAATAAAAGCATGGACAGAAGTTCTCTTTTTACCTAACAACAAAGATGGACAAACAAAATGTAATGCTCTTGTTTAAAATATCAGATGAGTTAGGTGATTTTAAAGATAGCAGTCAGATTCTGCTAGGCCAGACTAATATGAACAAAGTCTTTCACATGTTAACTGCAGGAAAATCCAACTTCACATGCTGGCTGCAGAGCTGCCTTGAATTCAAATTATGGTATGTAAAGCCCTGGTCAGAGAAATTTAGCCTGGATCATAACTTGATGTGATTTGTTTAAGATTCAGTATCCAGATTTCTAGCAAATTTTCTCCTTTCCCTGAAAGGCAATTTTCCCTCAGTATTTGAGGGAGAGGAATAGGGGGAGGGGAAAAAAAAAAAAACAAAAAAACAAACCAAAACAAAACAAAAAAACTAAAAACCCAAACAAAACAAAACAAAACTTGACAAAGTAAAGCAAAATGAGTAAAGAAAATTGGTATTTAGAAAGATGTGGAATCCTGAATTGGGGGATGCTGTCATACAGAATTGTAAATATTTAAAGCATTTGTACAGAGCATAAAATACTGATGTGAAAAGTATGTAAGCAGTATCAGGTATGTAGCTTTGCATCCTCTACGTTCAGCTTCTACAACTGTAACACAGTGTACTGGGCAATGCAACCGTCAAGTCTCAAATACAGGCAGCTGCTGGTGTGCACTATAGAAACCTGTCTCCTAACAAACACTGGCTGACAAGAGCACCCTTGGGTATCTGAGCCAGTGGACACACAATCAAGGTCAAATATATAACCTTGAAGTTAGCCCAACTCAGAGGGGGTTTTTCCCCAGTATTATCATGATGGGAAAAAAACCATACTATTCATTTGAGTGCATCTCCTGCTTATGCCTTTCCAATGACATATACCACCACCGTTGCGATCATGCAAGAGTGAGCTGGTCACCTTCAAAGCATGATACAAGATACATTTTGGTTATACTTCATAACACATGCATATTCCTTCACATCTCTCAGACCATGTTGAGACAAGGGAAAACCATGGAACTATCAAAAGTCAAACAAGGGAAAGAATTAGTTTTGGGGAAAGCAAGCAGATTCTTGCACAGTTTATCTATTTAGATTGCATCAGCAATGAAGAAACACTCATTTTACAGCAGCTAGTGCTAAAGATAGCTCAAAGATATTAGTAATAAAGATGTATTATATCCAGCTCAGAGTCTAATGGACTTACTTGTTTTCATTGTGCTGAAAACAGTATTTTACCTTCACATGGGAAAGAACACAATATAGATATAACAATTTCTGGGAAATTAAGGACATTCCCTAAGATAGAGTAAGTCATTAAAAAAATACAAGCTATCACTTTGGGAAATTGTATTCAGTTGCAAATATAATTTGGTCCTGAAATTTCATGGATTCATAACTATTGACTTCCTGCAGCTGATGCTGCAGTCAGTATTTACAGTCAGTATTTCATAAACCCTGGAAAGCCTATACATTTTTCCCAAGAAAAAAATTATCGGTCTTTTATAGACCAGGTTTGCAATTGGCTGACAGAGGCGACTATGTATAGAATGCTCACTGATGCTCTTCCAGCACAAAGACCTGTCAGTGACATGAAAGTTATTGGCACTAGCAGCTCTCTTTTCTGATGTCAAAACAACTCAGAGCTATGGTCAGCAGTGACTGGAAGAACAAGTGTTACACAAATATGCACATGATATGTGCAAATATATGTGTACATTGACATTGGTGACACTTTTTTTTTTTTTGTTGTGGGTGGACATGTAATGCACAACCAGTGCCATAACAGATTATTTCATTTTTTGTATTTCCACATCATCTCCAACTGTTTTAAAGCATCTACACTAATCTATACATTTTTAGTAATTTTTGGTTGATTGAAGGAAGCAAGGAGGATCCATGTGTAACTTTTATTTCAATTCTGTTTTTATGAAGGTACCTTTGGCCAATAGTACAATCAAAATTACATAGTAAGAAGAGACTATTTTTTGTATTAATCCAATACACGTACAAAAGGAATATAGAATGTATATAAATTTGAATGTAGACAAATTTAAATGTAGATAAGTTTAATATCCATTGATTAAAAATTCAGTTACAAATCTGGACAAAAATGCTTATGGAAAAAAAAGTAAAAAAATCCATAAATGTTCCTAAGTGTTACTCTTCAAGTTGTAAGTCTGAAAAAAAAATACAATTTATGATTTTGGTATAGCTGGAACATGTTTGAAAGAGACTCCTGAAATCTCATTCAGACCCTGTTTTCATGACTTTAGGATCTGTGCTCCTCCTCACCAGCTATAAAGTAAGGAGCAATTTCAATGTAACATGAAGTTTTATAATTTTATGTAAAGAACTAACATTCCTCTAATCCAGAAATTAAAAATATTGTGTGAAAGTGTATATACAGTTTCACCATCTTGCTACCACTTCAGAAGTAGAACTGTATGTAATTCCTGCTGTGACTGCATAGGCTCCCCACCAGGACTCAAAAGGAATAAAAGGGCCACCTACTGAGAAGAGACTACATCTGTGAAGCCTAGTTGGTTTAAGAAGCAATTAGAAAAGCTGAATGGAAAGGGGAAAAAAACTTAGAAACTGACTCCTACCATAAGGAGTGTGGCACCCTGCTTTCCCTTCCTGCAAATTAGGATCCTGTTTGACTTGAGGAAGGACTTATTTGAATTCATAGATTTGAAAATGCTTAAAATGGACTCCCACAAGTGAGAACATCTGTAGGATTTCTTTGTCAAACCTTCACCACTTTAAGCACAACAGGTTTTTAATATCTGAAGACTTCAGGAGAACACTTTGATATATGTCCCTGCATTATCTATCTATTCCAAACTGCTTTTGGATATATCAATGGATATTTGAACAAATAGTTCTCATTGTTATCTTTTATGCAAAAAGGGCTGTCAATCTGATTATTGAAAAATACACACTCTGGATGTCAAAGTGAAACCTTCATCCCACTCTCTACTTTTTTTCTTACAACTAAATAATCTGAAATCTTTCCACGCTCATCTGCTTTACCTGAGATATTTCCAAAACAGGATGCGCTACTGAATAATGAAAAGAACAACATCCCAACATTTCAGATTATGAGAAATGGTATGTACTTCTCTCTGTTAGAATGTTTTCTACCTGTTGAATGACTCAACCCTAAGTTTTCACAATACATGCACATGTCCGCATACTGAGAGTATCCATACCATTATCAAGTTATTTCCAATTATTTTAATGTATTAGACTCTATGTGAAACTTAAAATAGACTTCTGAGTGTGTTTTTTTTCAACAGGCTACTCAGACTTCAGCTGTACACAAAGACTAAATCTTTTCAAGATATACCTTATTGCTCTTCAGGCAATCACTAGGAAAAGTTTAATCTCAAGTATATCAAGCTTCCCCTTAGGAGATGATGATTCAAAAATGAATCAAAAACATTTAATTAATACATGCTGTTCAGTACTTTAGAGGACTAACACACTCAGGAGATATGCACTATATCCAGTCATATTCTCACATTAGAGATTTCCTAAGGGAAGAAAAGTTTCTGCACCAAAGCATTCTGAAAAATGGAAGTAATACATAGGCATGCTATTTGAATCCTTCATTGTTGTCATGCTCTAACCCCAGCCAGCAACCGAGCCCCAGGCAGCTGCTCATTCACTTCCCCACCAGCAGGACTAGGGAGAGAACTGGAAGAGTAAAAGCTAGAAAATACTCATGGGCACACAATTTCAGAGGAAAAGTGAAAGCTGTGCACACAAAGACAAACAAGGAATTAATTCTCTGCTTCCCATGGGCAGGTAGGTATTCAGCCTTTCCCAGGAGGGGTACATGTAATGGCTACTTGGGAAGACAAATGACAGCACTCCAAATGCCCTCACCTTCCTCCTTCTTCCCCCAGCTTTATATACTGAGCATGAAGTCATATAGTCTGGAATATCCCTTTGATCGGTTGGGGTCACCTGTCCTGGCTGTGCCTCCTCCCAACCTCCCATGCACCCCCAACTTCCTTACCAGCGTGGCAGTAAGAAAAGCAGAAAAGATCTTGGGTTTGTGTGAGTACTGCTCAGCAATAAAAACATCTCTACATTGTCCACCCTGTGTTCAGCACACAT
Organism: Formicarius rufipectus; assembly: GCA_013399695.1. Taxonomy (NCBI): domain Eukaryota; kingdom Metazoa; phylum Chordata; class Aves; order Passeriformes; family Formicariidae; genus Formicarius; species Formicarius rufipectus. The sequence goes on from VXAU01000754.1 coordinate 262,418, forward strand.
CCAAAATATAGCCCCATACTACCCACTGTGAAGAAAGTTAACTCTACTGTTACAGTTTTTTAAGAGCTGGTGGAATTTTTCTTTCCACTACCACCAAATTAGGAGTTAATGGCCCTTATCTTTCTCCACTGCTAGATAACAAAGGAGCACATGATGAGTGAAGGTGTGTTACCTAGCAACTTTAATCACTGGGATGGGTGTGGTGAAGAGAAAAACACACTGGGTTTTCAATTGGCACGGAAGAAGGACTGCTATGGCAGAGAGAGAGATGTCTCCCCAGAGAGAGTCTCTGCCCCTGCAGGATTGCAGTCATTCCCTTTTTCTCCCGTTTCCAATCCCCTGGATTTTTGAGTTCCTGCTGCTTCAGAGAGAGAGAGACAGAGATTGAGCCATTTGCAGCCCAGAGGCTTTTGCTGCAGCCTTCCTGAGAGAACCGGTGGCTGCCAGCCAGGGTGCGGGGACCCCCTGATGCATCCTCAGCAGCCCAGCTCGGTACACCGTCCCTCCTCCAGCCAAGGACTAGGAGAGACTTTTGCCCACAGAAAAGGATCCCAGCTCTTCCCTCTCTATGCAACGTTTTCCACCACCCATCCCAGAGAGACACACAGAACCTCTCCAATCCAGGGCAGCCCCACACTGGCTGAGGAGTGACATTGCCACCTGCTGTCTGTAAATATTACTGCGCCCAATGGGAGCAGTGACTATGGAGCGTTACAGAGGGGTTGCCCACGGGTTGGTTGTTTAGTTCTGGTTGCTTTGTTTCTCTTGAATAGATATATAGATATATATTGTAGTTAAGGACTGTTATCCTTTATATTATCATACCTTGATTAAATTTTGTTTTAAATTTAAAGGAGGCTTGTCTCCTTCTTTGGTTTCTAGTCCAACAAATTTCTTAATTTCCTCTAAATTAAAACATCTACCCAGACAAACCCTGCACACCTGTCTTCTCATTTATTACTGGATAAGAGCTATCTAGCCTTGTAACTATGATTTGTCTTTAAAAGCACATACTAGTTGATGGAGTGGATATAGACTGGTATAGAAATAAATATTAACTAAAAATGTCTAAATTCATAACAATAACCATCAATGATAACTTACAGTGTTTCAGTTTTCAAAACCCTTTGCAGGTATCAGCTCATGGTTGTAATATTAACTCAATTTCTACATTCTACAACTTGATTAAATTCAAATCCTCGTTCTTGTTTACTGTGTAGAAAACATACTAGAAAATATCAATTTTTCAAACAGTACAGGATGCTTGTATTCTGTATTGGCATGTTTTTTCAATAGTAGTCACATAAATACACTGTTTAGTGCCTTGAAGATTTCTTCCAAAATTATTCCACCCTTCAAAAAAAATTAATATCTTTCCTACCTCTATTTATGACTTTGGATTTCTTTTTGTTTCTTAGTGAGCTCTCACTCCACCTCTCTTGACTTGCACTGGTTTAAATTCAGTTGTCATCACTCGTGTTCTCATATTTAGAGACAAAAGGATTGGCTAAATTCTCTCTCTTTTTTGACATATCTATCCCATAAAAATATCAGGTGTTCTTTATTATTGGGTGTTCTTTATTATCTTTGAGGAGATAGCTAACTTTTAGAAGGCTAAATTCAGTGAAATGAATGTCCACCATTTTGTGCTATTCAAAAAAGAAGGTGAACTCAGCAGTGTTTTGTGAAGTTTTCCAATGTAGCCTTGTCCTACCTACACTTTGTAAGTTGTGATACAACAATCTTCTTATAGAAATTCACAGATTATATATACAGAGTGGAACTGCTTGTTCACTTTTCTAAAATCACTAGAACCAACATCTGTACTAAAGAATTTAAAAGAATTTTGGAATTTCTCAGGCTCAGATCTTCAGTAGGTTTTTAGCAGATCTTCTGCTGTGTACTACTCTGAAAGCATGGTATGACTCAGGTGTATGTTGCACCATTGAAGTATGAAGACATATGCGAGTTATGATGCAAACTGGGGAGGTGTCTGATCCAACATTCAGCAGATCCAAGTGCAGTGCTGCTGCAGGCTTCATCTGACATTCTACCTGTTGCTCCTTCATTCGACAGAGTTCCAGTCTCCCTTCTTTAGACTTTCATCCATGACTTAAGGCATATCTTGTCAAAGGATGTGAACATTTGAGTAATTTGAATTTTTTTAAATAATGATCACATGAACTTTTGATGCATTTGGTGCTTGAGAACACTCTTGACCTATATGTGCTGATTTGGAGATTCAAAAGTTGGAGGAGAAAATGCAAGCATTGAGTCAATGCAGTCCTACAATTAAAATGGTGTGTACACAATAAAATAAAATAAATCCTACTATGTCAAAACAATTGTCCACAACAGGAGGATGGCGTTTTGCTATACTGCTGAAAAATTGATAGAAAACTTTGAGGTAGGAAACTCAGTCCATATAGGTATAAACAGTAGACTATACTGCATATATAAAAAAAAGTACTGCATTTACTAGGAAAAAAAACCCAAAACCACAAACAACACCTCTGCAGTAGAGTAACCAATGTATTTTATATGAAAATTTTACCTTTCTGAACAGTAAGATAGCAAATAAGCAAAGGGCAAAAAGCCATTTGCTTTCATCAACTGAATTAAGCTCCTCAACAGACTAATTTCCCTTCAGTCTCACATTTTTCTGAAAACTTGATGTGTTAGAAAGTATAGCTCACTTTTCTTTTTTTCTATTTACACAAAGTTTATCATGGTAATACAGTCTGCCATTCATTCTACAGTCATATAGCAAAATATGAAAGTTGGCTAAAAAAAGCCTGATTCCAAGCTTTCCTTATGTGGCACACCATTGGCAAATGCCTCTCATGGATATCATAAAAATGTAATTATAATGGCATGGGGGTTTATCATTCAGATACAGTCAGTATTAGTCTGAGTCTACTGTATGGGACTTTGAGTCTAGACAAAGCATGAAAGCAAAGCACTGGCTGACAATGCTTTTTGCTGCCTCAGTTATCCTCATCAGTCATATGTTAGTGTTTCTGTATCATCTACTCTGATCCTCTGTCTTATTGTGAACAAAAATGTATTTTCAAACTGACTAGCCTTTGATATGGTGCCAATGTTGAGAATTTCTGGGACTTCCAAATAACAAGTTTCTTCTCCTTCCTTACAGATATATTGGCAATATAAATGAACATGCCACCCAATCTGTGTAAACAGTAGCAGAAAAAAAATAAATTAGAAGCATATTCAAAGGAGTAAAAAACAATAGATACTGCCATGGATCCTGGGAATTTCTTTTAGTATGGTCACTGTGTCAAAACTGTGCACAGTCTGGTCACTAGAGTGTTAATGATAAAGATAATGGTCTGTGACATTAAAACTACAAGTTTGTGTAAATAGCAGGACATATTAGGGAAAAAGTTAGAATCTGAAGTATGAAGAAATCATTGTGCTCAGTTTGCTAGACACAAAGGCAAAACTGACCAAAATGTAGATGCATTTTATACTAAACTGTGTTCAAGGAATGAGATCACAGTCTATAAGACCTTTTATCAGTGGGAAAAGAGGAATTTACTCTTAAAACACCCAAAGCAGAATTATCCTTATGCCATTGTTTAATTTCTGGATATCTTTCTTTCTCAAACTTATGTGCTATGAAAGCATAAGATGTTGACACTATTCTGCCAGAGGAAACAAAGCAAAATTTCTACTCTCAATAAAGCTGAGTTTTACCTAAGTCATATATATATATATATATAAATACTCAGAATGAGATTATGTTTCTTGCAAGGCCTTAGTTTGCTTTCAAATGAAAGAAAACTCTTCAGTATTCACTTACATGTTACATTTAATTTGAGACATTCTAAGTAGTTTAAAATATTTTAAACTTGATAGAATACCTTATGTATACTTTCTACATATATGTAATGTCCAAAAATAACATACTAAAACTTTTATGATAGTTTAAGGAAGAGAGGCTACCTCCATACCATTTACTGAGACTATCTGTGGCACTTTTACATCTCAAAGCACTTGAATATATAGTATTTAAGATGCAAATATGAAAAAAGACAACTCTAAATTATGTGTTATACTTCAGTAATCAAGTGCAGACAAATGAAGTAGGCATTCAGGGTCTCAATTTTCTAAGAAGCTGAGTAGTTGCTAATTACAGTAGACACTATTCTATCCCATTTCAAAAAGCTAGTAATACTTTATCTTTGTGACTAGGAAACCATTAGCATATTATGGGTAACATTAAATACCATACTAATGCATAATCTTGTTATTTAGCTCTTCTTTTCACTTATTAACCCTTTAAATATATATTTTCCTGTTCTTAGTGAGGAGAGAAAATATTTTCTAGCACCCATGAAAGGTACTATTTCAGATAAAAATCCTTTACATATTCACATACTAGATAATGCATTGGCAGGCCAAATTTACACAAGCTAATTTGTTAATATATCTCTTATGTAGAACAAGTCTTTTAGGCATAAAGGATATCTATGGGGCTTCTGTGAAACAAAGAGGGTTGACATTTGTTATCCATGGATGCAGTTTGTGTTCTGGTACCACATTTTCTGGAAAGTAATTTAAATATGCAAAACATCTTTTTTGGAGGGGATTGGTTTGGTTTGGTTTGGTTTTTTGTTTGTTTGGTTATTTGTTTTGTTTTGTTTTGTTTTGTTTTTGAAGTAGTAAATATCAATAGTTCATATGTTAAAGGAAGTAGAAATTGTCAGTTCCACAATACCATGACTTTGGGAGGAAGGTCGTTTTAAGTTCTTTCTGCCTGCTTTAATAATGGTTCTGAGTTTAAAAAATTATTTGAATAATACAAATTAATTGATAAAATTGACACAATGAAAAGAGTAGCATGTTCCTACATGAGGTTCAGAAAAACTAGTCATGCATGATGTAAAATTTTTTTAAGCTAACTTTGTTCATTAAGTCCTTAAACTAAGACCCTTAGGTTCCACTAACTCAGCACTGGCTTCAGCCTGTCAAGGCATTACTAAATGTAAGGTGTCACTTCCATGCCTTCAGAAATTAATGTGAATAAATCATATAATACAGAAAGATATAATTTTAATTTTTTTTATTTATAACTAAGTTCGGTAAACAGTGGTGGAAAGCCATACTCAAAGTACCTAATAAAGAATATCCATCCAACGAATAACATGGTTGACAAAGCAGTGGAATGAGGACTATATACCCAAAAGCAATTCAGAAATGGAAAAATCATTGTGGACAAGGAGCTCAGAATGATATCCTAATATCACTTTTCAGTGTAAATGAAGGGGAGTGTTTGAGAGGAGTTGAGAGAGTATATTTTCCCTCATTGTACAGCATTACCAAACTAGAATATTGCATGCAGTTCTTGTATTTATACCCCTAAAAACTGCAGAAAAATTACAGTACGAACAAGAAATAGGACTTAAATTATTCAGTGACAGGAAAATACTTTTTACTTGTAGACTGACAGTGTTCAGCTTATCAAAAGGAAGAGTAAATTATTTTTGTACATATAAAGAGATTTTTCTTGGAGATAAAAACTTTTAGATGTGAAAGGGTTCTGATTGGACAAAGTCTTGAATGTCCAAATCTTAAATAACATTGCTGAGACACTTCAGCTTCTAAAGACATTACCTCTTGCAAATAATTTCAGTCTTACCCAATAAGAACTATATGTATAAAAAAAAAAAAAGTAATTCCACAAATAGAAGAAAAAAGAATTTAGATCTCTTAGATTTTGAAGTTGGATGCAATTGTTCTTTCTCATTTCTAAATCATAAAAGGTGTAGCTTTATGAATTGTACTTGGAGATGAGGGAGCATCAAACACATAAAAGTCTATGCCATTCCTTAAAATATCATCTTTCCTTCCACTATATAAGCAGATTTTTTAACTGTATTTCATTAATCAAAACCTCCAAAAATTCAGACTAATTTTAACAACAAAATGTATCATCAATTTATCAGAAAGTACATTTTTTATAATAAACAAAAAGGTGTGCTTCTAACTATATATGTAAAAAAAGAAATCATCTAAGAGGTTCTTATTCTCAGAAAAGTGTCATTTTTTCAGATTTGCTGACATGAGAAGCAGTGTCAACGAAGATCCACTTTGGTAAATAACAGAATTTTGTGTATAAATATGCACTGCTCATTTTCTCAGTGTTGCCCATTTGAATTTGAATTATTAATTATGAATGAATATTTTCTGATGATTTATTATTTATCTATGTTTGTTTAAATAAAAAAGAACCCTTAAGAATACAGGTGCAGAACAATAGCACCATGATATTCTATACAAATTTTCTTTACAAAAATTATTTAAGCAACTTGTCATATTTATGACATTCAGGAGAGAGGATCAGTATAATATGCCTGCAACACAGAGCGGTTGAAGGAGACTGATTGTTTTTTTCCTGGCACAACTCACACAATCTGGATAATGGTCACCATATTGACTTTCACAGTGTAGGCTGTGAGAGGACAGGATGCTAATCTTATAATGTTTGTGTGGTGACTCATCTTCCACATAAGTAATAGAGGCAGAGAAACAGTAATGTCTTTGTGGTAAGTCTTTTCACAGGAGACATTACCAGAATCTGTGGGGTGAAATATAGGTGGCAGCAGGGTGAGAAAGGAGAATTAGAAAATATGAGTAAAAAACGGGGGATGTGTAGAATTGCTGAGTTTTGCAGATTCATCTCTGTTCATCCTCAAAAAGGAAGGTTATCAGGGAACTGTTCTTTTAGACATGGCAAATGATGAGTGGAGATTAAACACATAAAATCTGTACATTCCAGAAAAATAAATGTTACTGTGGCCTTCACCATCTCAACTTTTCTTTAAAGAAAAGAGGAGAAATATAGAATGATGAACCTGAATCATGCAGGGGACTGAAAGACTAATAGGGGAAAGAAGGATGAGGGTAGTTGGATTAGTTGCAGTAGACAGTGGTATAGGACAGAACAGGGACTGGTTTATGAAAGGTCTTGGTGCATCAGGCAGGCTTGAGCAACACTAGAGTGGAAAGAATTGCAACACGACATTTGCAGCTGTTGTAGAGTGTTGGCATGAGCATATGTGAGTATGTAATACTGGATCATGCATTTGTTTTTAAGATTTAGGTTGCCTCTATAGTATGATTGAGAGGCAGGGCCCTGCTATCAAAGAGAATAGTGTTCTCTTTCTATCTCTGCTCTTCATCTGTGCATCACTTCCCCATGGTTGCTCACTGTAAGACCAGTGAAAGAGAAGGCAGGAAAAAACATACAACTGGATGAAAAGAGGATGCTAAAGGAAATGCAGAACTATTGAGTAATGTCAGCAGCCTTGATGAATGTCTAGCATTTCAGCAGAGCTGCTAGAGACGTGAAATGCATGTGACTTGGCACATTAGAAAATAAATCTAAGCCGGGAAAAAACCATTGCCTGTTGTAGTCTTTCTCCTTTCCCCTAGAAGGCTTTTAAGATTAGCTGTTGATGCAAGAAATGGGTATGGGTTAAACAAAGGGAGCTATATGTCATCAGAAGGAGGAACCCAAGTGAAACACTTCGCTTCAGTCCTGAATGCAGTGATAAAAGGAAGTAGTAAAGACCTAATGTGATCAAAACTTTGAGTGTTCAAAAGAATAAGAGTGAAAGTGAGAAAGACTGCTTATTGGATATTTTGGACAGGAAACTAGGGTTGCTAGTGATAATACCAAGATTGAACTTTGCATGACCTTTAAAGCACATACCCATTTCTTATTCAGAAGGCACTTGGGAGACATGGGAAAACCACACACCGATGAGGGAACATTACATTACTAAGAGGGTTCACTGTAATGACAGTGAATGGGAGCAGAGTAAATATATGATCTGCTGGGATGGCAGGAACAGAAGAAAGGTTCTTTGAAGGAAGTAGCATAGTGCTGTGGAGAATCACTTCACTTTAAAGAGCAGGATTGTTTTGGAGAAGGTCTGCACACCTGCATGCTGTCATCAGAGGGAGGAGTTTGGAGAATATTTCAGAGCTATGAAAAGCAGTTCTTGTACAAAAATGGAATTAATTAAACAGTTTCCATGGACATTAGTCTGTGAAAACAGCTAGACAACAGCAGGAGACACTGAAGAACAAATAAATACACCAAAAGCATGTGAACAGAAAGAGACTAGCGTAGGAAACAATCTTGTGATCAGCAGAAAAACTGTTTAGAAGAATGCAACAGGAAACCAGTGGGAAGGATTGGGAAAAAATTGCCAGAAAGACCTCAAATTAATAGGAATTAAATGATAAAGAAACACATGAAATACATTTTCATATCAAATGTTACATAGAAGTCTTACGCAAGAAACACATGGGGCTTTGTGTTCTCTGTTTACCTGTACATTTAACTGAATGCACACAATTGTTAAGAAATAGGAATTGTATGATGACTTGTATTTTGTAGTATATCTGCTGTTCTGAGATCCTAATCTTGATTGAGGTCTCTGAAGGTTAAATACTATGCATACTGTACTATACCAAATTTATATGTCTGTACTTTATTACTTCTGTACAACAGCTAGAATGGAAATAATACGGCTTTGGGTGTATTCTTTATGTATGTAAAATCATTTCAGACACACATACGCAGACTTAATTCACTTGGATCTGGACAATACACCTAGGGTGCTTTGGGCACCCTGCCACCAGGGCCGTATGTGAGCCAGAGCAAATCTGCTGACAGTTATCTTTCCAGTTGCTGTAACAGAGCCACAAAAGTCCTTTGCCTTTCTCATAGCCATGATACACAGAATCATCTGAATAGTGGATCTTTCGTGTTCAGTATTCTTGATTCACTTTGTTTTCTGAATGTCTCTTGAAAACCAAAGAGGTCACAAAGGACAAGGTATTAGGAATATTCAGGATTAAAGCAGACTTGCTTTGCTGAAAATTTGGGTTAAAATTGTTCTGCTTCAGTCTTTTAACTTGACTCTTGATTTCTCTTTGTGCAAAATCAAGAACTAAGTCTTATCATTCCTGACCATGACATTAAAGCTTGAAAAATAATTGTTAGCAAAAATATCATTAGGCAAAAGAAATAAAAATAAGAAGATTTATAATCTGTATGCAGAGAAAGAAAAAATAAACCACAAAAGAAAAAACCTAGAGTAAAATAGCCTAATTTAAAAATGAAGAGGAAGAAAATTAGTGATGATGATATAATTGCTGAGGTGCTGACTACTCAGTTTTTAATGAGGAAAAAAAGTGGGGGAAGTAAGTATAATTAGGCAGTAATGAAGCCTCTCTAAATACATCTGTTTATAAAATAGACATAAGAAGATGCTGGAATGTACAATGGCTATATTCACCAGCATATTGCTTTGTACATAAAATACTGACTGAGGTCAGATTTTCTTCTGCTTAACTGCTATGACTACCTATCCAAGAAGCACAAGTTATATAGGGATTTCTAGAGAATTTAACCCAAAATAACCTGAAGCAAATTGTCTAATTTACTGACAATCATCATAAAGAAATGAGAGAATACCACAGATATTATTCTGGCATTAAACATTTATAAGAAGGGTTTTTTGTCATAACTGATGTTTGTTAACACTTCTTGTCTTCTAAAAGAACAAATGGATAGTTATTCGAAGTTTGGAAACAATGGTTGTGGTATGCCTGAAAATGGCTCTATAACTCTGTAGTTTCAGTTAGTTTCTTAGTGGATTGTAGTCTGTTTCTGACATAGTCCACAGCACTTGCTATCTCCACTGACATTCCCATCAGGCAGGAATGAATATAGAAATGTGTATTTTAGAGAAGCTTAATTACCTCGAAAGATTTTCTTCCAAGTTCATATTTGGTGCATATAAAGACAAACATAAAGAAATTCTTAATGTTTCCTGAAATTCCAGATCCCTAGAAAGTGAGGAAGTTTCTTCCAATTTACAAGGAGGGCATGAGGGAAGAACCAGGGAACTACAGACCTATTAGTCTATCCTCAGTTCCTGCAAAAATTGTGAAGATCTTATTGGGTGCTATTGAAAGATATTTAAAGAAGAAACACTATAATCAAGCATGGTGAACACGAAAATTCTGTTTAACTATTTTGATTTCCTTCTATGATAACGTCACCCACCCAGTGGATGAACGGAACTCCATGGACATAATTTTTCTGGATTTTAGTAAGGCTCTTGATACTGTCCCTTACAGCATCCTACTGGACATGGTGCACCGAGTGAAGAACTGGCTGAGGGGAAGGAGTCAGAGGGCTGTAGTGAATGGGGATACAACTGCCTAGGAACTGGTCACCAGCAGCATTCCTCAGGGTTCAGTTCTAGGGTTGTTTCTCTTCAATACTTGTATCAATGATCTGGGCACAAGAGTTGAATGCACCATTAACAAGTTTACTGATGATAACAAACCGGGAGGCGCTGCTGAGCCTCTCACAGAACAAGAGACCTTACAGAGGGATGTAGGGAGACAGAAGCATTTAGCAACCATCAGTGGCATGAAATTTAACAAGTCCAAATGCCAGATTCTGCACCTGGGACAGAGTAACACAAGTCACAAGACTAAACTGGAAGAGAAGTGGCTGAAGAGCAGTCTTACAGATAGGACTCTGGTGGTGCTCGTTGGCAGCAGGTTTGTTACAAGTCAGCCTTGTACCCTGGTAGCCAGGAGGGCAAACTGCATCTTGGGATATGTCAAACATAGCATCACCAATGAGCCAAAAGTAGTGATTACCAGAATGTGTTCAGTGTTGGTGGAGCCTCACCTTAAACACTGTGTGCACTTCTAATCACCACACTTACTTGAATGTGTTCAGAGAAAGGCAACAAAGCTGGGGAAAGAACTGGAAGGAACGCCTTATGAGGAGCAGAAAAGTACTCTGGGCTTGTCTAGTTTGGAGAAAAGGAGTCTGAGGGGTGACCTTGTTACTCTTTCTGAGTTACAGCTTTCTGAGGAGGTAAACTCAAGAGGGAGGTGCTGAGCTCTTCTCCCAGTATCCAGCGCCAAAACACATGGGAATATTTCAAAGCTGTGTTGGTCAGGATTAGATTTCCAATTAGAAACAATTATGTTACTGAGATGGTAGTCAGACACTAGAACAGGCTTCATAGAGAGCTGTCGATGCTCCGAATCTGTCAGTGTCAACACCCTTAACAACATATTTTAACTTTTGGTCAACTCTGAAGTGGTCAGGCCATTGGACTAAATGGTCATTGTAGGTCCCTTCCAACTGAAATTATTCTATTCTATTCTATTCTATTCTATTCTATTCTATTCTATTCTATTCTATTCTATTCTATTCTA